>ML854232.1:16303-29073 GCA_009831015.1 Picea engelmannii
GGGGGGGGGGTGAATCAGTAATAGAGAAATATAATCCTTTTTAACCATAAAATGCAAGTGTTATATCAATGTAGCATTATCATCCAATAGTTGCAGAGTAAATAAACAATGAACAAATGAGCAATCATACACATACATAGTACACCCATGTTTTTACATGGAAACCCAAAGCGAGAGAAAACCGCATAATGATTTTTCTTATATGTATTTAAGAATTACATTCATTGGAAGCACCAACTTCCTTTGTCTTCTAGTTGCAACTGGAAGGAAGTTCCAACCCCCTATTTTCTCAGGCTACAACCTGAGGGAAGCTCCAACTCCCCAATTCTCTGGCTACAACCAGAAGGAGGCTACAACCCCCTATGTTCTCTGGCCACAACCAAAAGGTGGCTAAAACCATCTATCCTTGCCCTGTCCAACTGCCATGTCGTAGAAGTAGAATGATGAAACCATTGTCACACTATCACTGTGAGATATATTGTTGTAAACCTGTACCAATCAACCTGCACCAAACAACCTATAACAACCTGTAATCAACTTGTACCATAAATAAGTGCATCAACCATGCACCAACTTGTACCATCAACAAGTGCATCAACCATGCACCAAATATGTACCAATCATGCATCAAATACACATAAACTATGACTCATCAAGATGTACCAACATCATTAACTATACACCTCATGTATGTGCCAACTTATCAACTACTTGTCTCAACCATGTACCCAACATGTACCTCAACCAAAATCCCTCAATGTATATGATCACATACCTGCAAACCTTCCTCAACAAGACACTAGCATTTTCATCAAATTTTACTTTAGTCTCACATGATTAGTTTTGGATTAGTCAACAACCCTAACTTGCAATAATCATAACTATGTACCTGTAATGAATAAAGATATGAAAATAGTACACAATGTTCTTCAATGTCTTTTAAGCAATTCCTTCAGGCTTCACTACTTGGAACCTCTAAGAAAAGGAGTTATAGCAAAAATGACATACCTTGTTGAATTATGGCTTATTCTAGAGAGCGAAATTGTAGAGCATGCTCTGCATGGAATATTTGTTGTATGGATCTAAAAATGGTACACAAAATACTAAAGACTGTACTATAACCAATAAATTTGGGCTTACTAAATTTGGATCTGTTATGAAGAAGTTATGATGTTTTTACCCGAAACACATGTTTTAGACTAGTTTTCGGACTAGCCACAAACCTTATTTTCCACGGAGTGTAACTCCAAAAATAAAACGAAATGACCCACAAGATGAAATTTTTATCACAGATACTTGGATATGTTTCCTCAACGTCCTCTAGATTTCGTGGTTTGAATCATTCTAGAAAAAAAGTTTTTGCGAAAATGGTGAGATGACCTGTAAATAACATACTTTAGAAAGCATCATCAAAAGAATTTATCCTCCCTTGAATTTCGGCCTTCTTTACTTCACCTTCCCTCTGAAATTCACCTTAGATATCCTTTGGTTACTTCAATCACTTGTAGATATTCAATATGCTAAATTTTAATTAAATGAGAGACCCTTGCCTCTTATTTATACTTTTATGTAGCTTCTTCAAGGGGTTACCTTCTAACCATCTTAAACCACTTTCCTTATTTTAGGGCTAACCCACTTCTAACCATTTGTCCAATTAGTAATTTCTCCATTAACTTTATTATTTAAATAATTTCTTTTGTATCCACTTTGACTTATAGTACACTCATCACTTCACTTTATTATTTACCTTCTAAAATCTCTTAAACCACTTTCCTTATTTTAGGGCTAATCCACTTCTAACCACTTGTCCATTTAGTAATTTCTCCATTAATTTTATTATTTAAATAATTTATTTTGTATCCACTTTGACTTATAGTACACTCATCACTTCATTTTATTATTTAAATAATTTCTTCTTTGCAACCACTTTGACTACCTTGACCTTTTGGGGCTTCTAGATGACTCACAAGGGTTCTCCAAATTCACATGGCCATAAATTTTTAACCGTGAGGAGTTATGTGACGTTCCACATACCACCCGAAATGGAATGACATGTAATATCCATCTAGAATATTCTTACCTTCATATATATTAAAACTCATACCATTATATATCAAACAAACTTGGGTCCATTACCCAAACCTTTGTGCTACCGAAATTCGCTACCAGACTTTCTTCAAGGGTTGACATCAATGACAACCAACCCAAATAAAAAAAAAAAAATATGCATCGGTGCTCTACCTATGTACATGGCACACCCTTAACTATGAAGTTGTTTAAAAAAACAAAAACAATAGAAACATGTCGGTTTGGGATCCAATGCAATGAATGGTTCCATTGCAACATATATGAAATGTCGCATATATAAATTAACAAACCCTATAAAAATATTTTTATTAAATTTTTTTATCCTTTTGAAATATAGAAAGGGAAAGAAAGAAAAATAGTGAGGAAATTAGGGCTTCCAATAGCGAAGGTAACCATGAAACCCTTTTTTTTGTTTGGGAATGAACTGAAAATTGACTGAATCAAATAGGGGAAATATTAAGATGATTAATAAAATGAAATCATACACCTGAAATTTCTCCTCTGCAAATTTGTGTGATATATGATAATCCCTTTTGAATTTGTCTCTTAAAAAAAAATCCACCCAGTACAAAGTATTTGTTGGTAAATATCTCTTGCACAATTGTAACATCCCACTCTACTATCACCATGGCCAATGTGTATATCGCGGGCCCCCAGAAGCCAAGGGAGCAATCTTCAACCTGCCAACTTGGCAGCTGCAATAGAAAAAGTGGGTAACTATGGAATAAGGTAGAAGAAGAACCACATATGTCAGTCTATTAGTCCGCCAACCGGCGCACGAGGGAATTTTTGGAAACCACACTAAGCAGATGAATTAGAAAACAAAAGGGATAATAGAAAATGGAAAAAGTAGAAACAGGGAGCACAGAAAGGCCCATTACTGCGAATTCATCGTTTTCAAGTCTAATATTATATGCTCCCTCCCGGTTTGTATATTTAATTTACCAACACACTAGGTATACCTTTTAGAAGATTGTACTACAGAACCCTGTTGGCGGGTGAAATTGACCGTCCGTCAACTGGGAGAGTGGAACCGGTCCAGGGTTGTCTAATAAACCAAGCCGTTTGGGATGAACCACCCTGACGGGTTAAGCGGCTCCGTTAGCCGATCTAAGGTCCTAAGAAAATAAAAGAAAACTAATCTAAACTAACTAATCTAACTAAAAACAAATAAAACAAATAAACAAACTAATCTAATCTAAAACTAACTATTAAACAAACTAAACTAAACTAACTATTCTATAAATACAATCTACTAACTAATACTATACTAACTCTAACTAATTTACTAACTACTAACATGAATATAACTTATTCACAAAATATACAATATCTACAATTTACAGATTTGAATAAAACCTCAAAAACTCATTTATGTTCTGCCCTAAGACAGTGAAAGATATTTTTTTTTGTTGATTTTATAATTTTATAAACAAGAAATAACACAAAAAATTAACTAAACTAAACTACTAATAAATATACTAAACAAATAAATGACAAACTGATCTGGAAACACTCCAGATTTGCCTGTGTATGATGATTGCCTTAGCTAATCGGAGGGAGGAAACCCGCACTAAATAATCCAGAAGCTTCTCGTAAACGATAGCTGCAGTGCTCTACAAGTTTGATTACAGGACAAACAAGACATAAAAATAACAACAATCGTATGATTTATAAATCTCTACAGTTAGATAAACCTGTATGCAAAGACTTATATAAAATAATTCAATTGATGAAGAAGAGAAATCTGTCATTCATTAACTGAACTAAATAATTGCTGTATTTTTAAAGTAATGGAAGAAATCATATATGGATGAGACATTAATTAATTCATATCATTCTGCAAAATACCATGATAGCTAAAGTAGTCACTAATCAAATGCAAACTGATAAACACAAACATGAAACAAAAGATTGATATTATGAAAGAGAAAGCTGTAGCAGAACATCAACTTCTGTCTCAGTTTGTATTAAAAATCCATGATCCTAGTTCTCCCACAAGCAAGGATGATCCTTATTACAAAAATAATAAGTATTTATAAGTTTTTCCACAGGGTAAAACCTCCCCGTGGAAGTTACAAAACGGTTTACATAAAATCTGGGAAGATTTCCCAAGTTCAACTAAACTAGGAAACTTCATTAAAACTAGAAACACAAATATCCTCTAAATTGTCCATCAAATCTCATGCAATTCGAATTCACCTGAAAAGGACAAAAAATGAACAAGTTAGAATGATATTTGTTAAAGAAAATAATAAAAATCTAAATCTATAGACCTAGCTACAGAATCCTCTGATTTTGTAGCTAGTCTAAATAAGACACAGAATCAACATTGAAATTAATTGAAAATCTTTTAAAGAATTCCATTAAATTGACATCCAATTGCCATTTGAAAATGAATCATTTAATTTGAGTTTGTTATGCCATTGTAAATCAAACAGGATCCAAATCAATTAAGTGACTACAGAGCTAGGCATACTTTGTTTTGTTTTTTATCACAAAGTTGGGTGACAAAATCATATGGAACTGCACTATAATCGTTTCATGACCAATCGAATCCAACAGTTGTAAAATCGTTTGATATTCAATTGAAACCGATATAATCAAACAAATCGTAGGTAATGGTTAAGCGAGAGATACGACCGAATTCAAACAAAATCATTTCCCAATCGTTACAGCTGTAACGACATATCAACCGATTTATACCATAAGCGAATTAAACCAAAACTGACACGTAACTATCTGCAAACGAAATCGTAATGAGATCAATCAGAGTTCATAATAGATATCCGGTCGTTTGTTATTGCACAGTGGACAAACAAGATCGATTGACTTTGATCAAAATCGTTCCAATCAAATGAATTATAATCGGGTTTGACCAATTCGGTTTACAAATTTTAAATCGAACAGAGCATCAATTATAATCGGAATCCAACTCATCAAATAATCGAACTAACAACAATCCAATCAAGCGAATCAATCGGCTGGGGTTTAGCATAGTTGCCATGAATCGAATCCATTCCATGATTTAGGCACACTTGCACAGACTTAAATGAGCATATTGTTTTTATAAAATCAGAGTCGTTCCTTTTGAATTGAAACCGAACAGAGTTGCATTCCTGTTCTAATAAGATTACATGACACAACATATCGTAACAACCAAACTCAATAAAATCGTTTACCAACCACAACATATGGATCATAATGAAATCAAATCCAATCGAATCACATTCTAAATTGATCATGAAAAACTTTCTGTTCGGAATGGATACAAAACGAATTGAACTGAAAGTGAACCAATAATTTCGTTAACTCAATCAGGAAAACCTATCAATCAAATCTAAATGAAAACCATTCAAATCCAATCAAAATCTATCGATGGCTATACTGGGAATAATCAAAATCATATACCAAATCGAAATTTCTTTTTATTTTTAGCAAATGAAACAATGTACAAGATACACACATTATAACAAAGCCATTTCAAAATGTAAACAGAGCTATTCGAAAACAGAATTCAAATCATTACATCAATCTATCCACTCACACAGCTAAAACGATATTAAAATCCATACCTGTACAACGACGAGACGACTTGATCATGCCAATTTGGAGTTGATAACTGCCGTAGCCAATTTAACGTTTTTGAAAAGGATCGAGCCCGTTGTCTTCTGTTTCTTATCAACTTCTTGGAGTTGGTCTCGTTGGCTGGTCAATACCTCAATTCAACTTTCCAGTGATTGGATTTTTGATTGGAGTATGGGAACATCAATGTAATAACGTTCCAACCATAAATCGCATTGGTCACAGGAAGATTGTGTGGGGTTTGAAAGAGCAGGCGAGGGTTTGGACATGTGGTTGAGGGTTTCGTTAGGCAACTTAATACCAGGGTAGCTAGGGTCGTTTCTTAGGCAAGGGGGAAGATTTGTTACGAAATCGTAAGGTGGTTTGGGGCATAAACCCTGCGAGTAAGGGCACTCGCTGGCTAAGAATCGTTCCACGTCGGAATCCGAATCCTCACTAAGGACAATAGGGTCTTGCTCAGCAGAGGGTTTAGGCTTGTTTCTATCCATTCTCGAAATGAGATGGGCATTCCTTTTTCCTTTGGAATTAGCAGTAGGGTTTGCCTTGGGATTTTTGCTCATAGGTTTCTTTGTAGGCTCGGATTTGTCAGTTCCAATGTCTGGTAAGTCAACCTTAGGGTCGGCTGAGGGTTTAGGCAGTAGGACATGTAAGGGTACAGGCGGCTCGGCCTTGGTTTCAATTACCACAGGCTTGTCAACCGGGACAGGGTCTAAATCATCAAAACCATTATGAGCGAGGAAAGCTCTCCAGCTATCACCATGCAAACTCAAATGATAAACAATGATAAGCTTAATAATCCCATGATGAAACATGCTACTGTCAACCTTCTGCCTTTTAAATATTTTTGACATCTTATATAAGCTGCGTTGAAAGTAGAAAGGCATGTTTAAAGGATACCCTATAAAAATCATCAGCAAACGCAGGTGGTAGAGAAACACGAGCCTGTATCGACCTTCACAGGTCACAAACTTCTTGACTAGCATTAATAGGCCGTGCCATCGTGGTTTGAGCATAGATATGGTCATACCTCTGTCACACGAAGTGACTTTGCGCGAGAGAAACAATAGTGTCCATGGCACCTCCTCGACCTTACAATTATTAAACCAACGCTGTCCCGAGGCAGGTAACCCTATAGCAGAGATGATAAACTTCTCATCGATCTCAATCTGTATATCGCCCACCTTGGCTCTACAACCATCGAAAGTCATGGAAAACTGTCGTGCTACACAGAGAATAAAACCCTCAAATCGTTGCATGAAGGTGAGCCATCCGTTGTCCTCCAAATCTTTCCGAGCATTGTCAAACATTAACAAGGCTTGGTTGCCATTTGGATCGATTCGCACGACTGGTGCCATGGAGTCGAGCACATGGTAAGTCGAGGGTTTGGATCATAACACACACAGGAGCAGAGCTACCCAAGCTAACAGAAGTGAACGGGAAAAAGGGATAGGCATAAATGCCAGCGTGCGAAGGTGGTGGAGCTTATCTCTGCCATGCAAAATAGTAATTTCCAAAGTACAACCGCCGATTTACATAGTAGTTCAGCCCATTATAGCATAGTTCAACAGTCATATCACTTGGGCGACTAATGAATCAAATGGAAAGTGTATAAACCAACGCGCAATCAACATTGTGCCAAAGTTTTAAGCCATAAATCATTCCAATTAAAACCAAAATCAAATATTAATCATGTGCCAATGTGTATTCATATAATCAATAGTTTAACCAACGTGCCAATGGGTATTCATATAATCAACCAACCAATAGTTATGAAAACCTTAACATAGGGATTATATTAACAAGATATGTGTGAAAGACTTAAACATAATACCCATATATCTTATGAAACCAAAGGTCAAGTAGGTCAAATAAAAAGCCAATCCAAATACCAATGTATTACTTAATCAAAACAAATTACACAATCAATCGAAGCATGCGTACCGATCAAATGATCTCACCAGCTGTATAATGATAAATAAAAAGTGAGCGCAATAGGCATATCGACAAAAGAGATAATGACAGTTCAGATAATGATCGAAATGCGACTTCAAAAGACTGAGTTTTCACGGTTACAGTCGTGAAAACAAAACGAAGGTAAATGTGCAAATGTCCCAAAGAATAAAAATGTCGTCTATTTAAAAATGCGACGAAAAATTGATGTTTTCAAAACATTGGTGTAGGCAGCTTATAAGACAATGGAAAAATGTGAATTGGCTGCCAAGAAACCCTCTGTTGCTGCACAAAAGAATTCATCTCCCTGTCCAAGCAACCTTTTTTTTCCAAGGCAACAACACCGAAGATGCAATTGAGACGAAGGCAAGTTAGTATGAAAACAAACATCTAAAAGAAAAAGAAAAAGGTCTATTTACCCGCCAAAGAGTCCTTCGTCCTGTCCAACGATTATGTTTCTTTAAATGCAGCAATGCAACGCAAACACAACAGACATAAACTAGCTTAGTATGTAGGAAGGAACGTATGTAACCAAGATAACTTACCATGTAGTAAGGCACACAACTAGTTTAACACATATACATACCATAAATGAAATACAAAATAGTGCAATATGAAACAACAGTACAAGCATGCACCTTTCTATATCCTCTTTAGCCGATGCTATCAAGACTCCCTCCTTTTCTCCAGCTACTCTGTTTGTTTCAATGTGGGAACCCACAAAATTCAATGTACATCAATGGAAGCTGGTATTCACTGGAGAACAACAAATATGTAGATACAACAAAACTGACTCAATGAATAGTTTACAAAGGCAGAAACATGAACCTTTTCTCTTCTCTATCCATGGGTGTAAACGTCTAGCTTTTTTTTCCCTGGCCAAAATATATTACAAGGCAGAAAATATCATGCAATTACACGACCACAGCTAAACGATTTCTGGTTTTCCCTGAAAATTCATCTAGATATGCCCTTTAACCATGTTCTTTATCCTCTACACAGACTGTTGTGCTCACGTTACAAGTTCTCAGTTTTCCATGGCAAACTACCCAGACATGCTTCCAGACATGAAAATATTATCTTGAAGAATCTTTGTTGCACATATCATATCTCAAGCACAACACAAATTGTATCATGCACACACCAGTCTATGTAGAGGAGAAAGAACATGTCATGTCATATCCACACATCTGACCATACATTCTCTATAAATGTAAGCTGCATACATATGCTTTATCCCAACAAAAAAGCAGTGGATATTGTAACTTCACATGTAATCCTCCAATAATTTTGTATGCAACTATTTTCTTTCATGGTAGGACTCGAGCACCGGAAAAATCTCACACAAATACAGATAGCGGCCTCTGCAAAAATGGAAAATAACACAACTATAGATTGACTGGTGGGTGCAGGGGCTGAACATCGTAAAGCACCCCAAAAAAACAATAACAATCCAAAAAAAAAAGAAAAAAAAGAAAAGCTCCAACCACCGCTGTTGCACCCCAATCTTGCAAGGCCGAATCAAAGAAAAGAAACTAGCAAGGACCAAACCAACGAGAAAGCACAAAGAGGCTGAACTACACCCCCAGGACCCCAAAGCGCAAACCCCAGGCAAACAAACAAAACTAGCAACCCAGGAACCAATGAACCAACAAAATCCACCGACCCAGTGAACAACATAAGTATCTTCAACGATCACCAAACTGTAGCCGAAGCAGAAAAGGAACCAGAAACATACAAGGAACATGCGACTACAAATAAGCAAACATTCTTACTTGCAAACTGCAAACATTGAACAATAAACAAGGAATACAAAATGAAACTATGGCATCGAAACTTACTCCGAAACGATGAAATGCAGAAACCCAGGTCGAATCGCGAGCAAAACAACAAAAAACAACAACCGATAAACCACCGAAGAAGAACCACTCACCAAACCAGTAAACAATCTATCTAGCTTCAACGATTACGAGGATGAAACATACAATGACAACACCCACCAAACCGACAAAGAAGAAGCAGTCACTGAACCAGTAAACAATGTATGTAGCTTCAATGGCAGAACAAGGATGAAACATACAATGGCTACTGAACTAGCACGTACTCCGAGAACCGTATTTACATAAACATTTAAGAATCTCAGGTTGTCTAAGGACCTCACGGTATGCAAACATTTAAGCTGTCAGGGGTGTTGGAGAACATTGCGTCATGTAAACATTTATGCTGTCAGGCCTATTGAGGCATCTCAGAATAAGTGTCAATAAATTTCAAGAAATATACAAAGCTTGGATATGAAAACATTTCAATATGCTTAGTACATATCAAAACTGACAGATATATTCGGGTAGCAGAAAATGCTAATACAAACATTCGAACTAATGGTAGTATTAATTGACCTTCAAGCAATATACAGGAAAAATATATGATTAAAACATACTGTCTACTAGAAACAAATTTGGATATGTTTCCATACACTACATTGGGAATAACAAAGCTGACAATAAGACCTCCAATCTCTTAGCCAATCAGATCAATACATATATGTTACTTTTTAATATATACAAATATATGCTTTTAATTCCATAGCTCCAACAATAGGTATTGTGCAAATATTTCTGGTCAAAGGACAAACTAATATGTAGTCAACGCTTTATCGATCGCTATAGTCCCTCTATGCCTACGACATGGACTAATAAGAGTATTATATTCAAATTTAAATAATGTATCTTTTGTTAAAATTACGTGATTTTTCATATTCATTAAAAATGGCATAGATTTATGAACACTTATCTTTTGTCAAAACAACTATGTGAACATATTAGTTTTGCTTTTTCAAATAAGTTTTTTATCTTTGTGAAAAAAACATATGGAAATGAAGATAAATTTATTTTCATTTTATAATATAATTTAATAATAATCATTTTATAATTTAAAAGTGGTAGGAAATAACAATAACTTTAATTTATTAATAATCATTTTAGAATTTAAAAGCGGTAGGAAATAACAATAACTTTAGAGGGACTAAGTTATGTGCTATTATTGTTAAGGTTTTTTTTAATTTTTGTGACTCCAAATATTTTTGGTGGTAGTGGGGTTAAAATGGCATGGCACTTGATTTGCCTGGGATATTAAATTAAACTATCTATCTTTCGGTAAGGGTTTAATAATCAATATAGTTCTTCATGAATGTTTCAATGCAACATAATAATTTCGTACTTTGACATAATCATTGAAGAATGTAACAATTTAACATAAGTCAATCATTCTAATTGTTCCATTGAGACGTAACCATTTTGGTGCATTGCAATCCAACATAACTCTTGAATATCATTGCAATGTGTATTTTTAGCATGTATTCATTGTAGGAATTGTATTTAACCTTTAAGGAGCATCACAATCCAACATAGCCCTTAAGGAATATCACAATGCAACATAACCATTAATGAACTTCACAATGTTACATAACCATTGATGAACTTAGCAATTCAACATAAGTCAACCAAGATGTTTGTCTTAATGTGACATAACCATATTATCAACATCTTAGTGTCACAATGTCACATAATATTGTATTCAACCTCTTAATGTCACAATGTAATATAATATTGCGGTCCCCCATAAATGTTGCAATATGACATTTTGTTGAAGTCAACCTCTTAATGTTGTAATGTTACATAATTTTGAGCTTAATGTCTAAACGATGCAATGCAACATAATTTTGAATTCAACCACTTAATGAAAATCAACCATGTTGAACATTGTCGACCATGGTCAAATTGACATAAGTCAATGAAGATAAACATCGCAATGAAACATAACAATTAAGGAATGTTGCAATCCAACATAACCCTTCAGAAATGTCAAAATGCAACATAGCCCTTGAGAACATCATAATGCAAAATAACCATTGAGGAATGTAGCAATTCAACATAAGTCAAACGAGATGGACATTATAATGCGACAAAAACATTGGAGAATGTTGCAATCCTACATATCCCTTTAGTAACATCACAATGTGACATAACCCCTAATGAATGTTGCAATACACCATAACTATTGAGGAACATATAAATTCAACATAAATCAACCAAGATTAATGTAGAAAGTGACCTAGTTGTACTATCAATATCTTAGTATTGCATTTGACATAATATTAAATTCAACCTTTTAATTTCACAATGTTACATAATATTGTAGTCACCCATAATGTCAAATAATAATTTTGTTCCAATAAACCTCTTAATATTAGAAAGTGACACAATTTTGAATTCTTCCTCTTAATGTAGCAATGTGACATAATTTTGGATTCAACCTCTAAACAAAAGTTAACCATAGTCAACTGTTTTCAATCTAAGTCAACAAGGTCAACCATAGTTATATTATCAACCATCATCAATTGTAGTCAAACATGGTCAACCATGGTAAACCGTAGTCAAACAAGGTCATCCAATGTGAACCATGGTCTACTGAAGTCAACCATAGTCAAACATGGCCACAAGGGTCATCCATATACAAACACAGTCAACCATAGTCTAACATAAAAACACATGGTAACCATAGTCAAACATGGTCAACCATACTCAACCATGGTCAACCATAGCTAAACATATATATTTCTCCATTATCAACCATAGTCAACCATTATCAAACATGGTCATCCATAGTTAATCATGGTCAACCATCATCAACCATTATCAACCAAAGTAAACAATAATTATACATAGTCAACCATAGTCAATCATAGGCAAACATATTACAGTAAAGTCAATGATAGTAAGCCATGGCTAATAAAAGTCAACCATAGTTTACTATGGTTAATCATAATCAACCATGGGCAAACATGGTCAACCATATATAGTTAAACATGTTTAAGCATAGTCAAACATATTCAACCATGGTAAACCATTATTAACCATGATCAACCATTATCAACCATGATCTTCCATGGTTAGCCATAGTCAACGATGGTGAAACCCATGGCTAAACATGATCAACCATTTTCCACTATGTTCAACTATAGTCAACCATCATCAAACATGGTTAAACATGGTCAACCATAGTCAAACATGGTAAACCATAGTCAACCATAGTTAAACATGGTCAACCAAGGTTAATTATAGTCAAACAAGGTCAACCACATCCAACCA
>WSFP011384336.1:0-29072 GCA_009831015.1 Picea engelmannii
ACATTCAACTTAGAGAGAAAACATCACCAGTGAATACACGCAAGAATCCTGTAAAGTGCCTCCTTTTTATTAATGGAAGATCTCTTCAAAAATATTACAGTCTGATAGCGTCAGGATGTGAAGATCAACAACCCTCAATACTTCGAAGGGTGAAGTATTTATAACTCAAATTACAAACGTTCTTGTCATAAATGACCAGGAGGTGCTAAATCTATTTTTAGCCTAACTAATTTAACAAATTTCCTAAATCTAGGAATTGCTTGATGACGTGGTGTAACTACACGTTGATTTCTGGGTGGGCCATTGATGAAGCCTCTGCACGACTTCATCAGACTAGACAACTGACTGGACCTGGACAACTCATCTGCTAATCGATCAGAACACAGAGTTCCTCCCATCTAAGATGACTGGGCACGTTGACTTTGAGCAACCTTCGATACACTTCGTCCATCTCTGTGTACTTGGTGAATGTGGGCTTGGTGAGGAAGATGTATCGAATCTCGTGTTGGATGCTGATGTCCCATTGAAGGGCATCCATAAATTCCTTGTCGGTGATTCTCCCTTGAATCCCTGCAAACTTTGAACTGTCCTTAGACACATCAACCAATCTCTTCTTGTAATCTGGGAGTGTCATCAATTTATCATTAATTACCTTCAAACTAGGTAGACCTTTCTTCTGGAGAGCCTCAATCTTACTGAAGAACCTTTGTACCCCCTGGTCCATGGCCTGAACCTTTTCTTCCAACTGAAGCATTAGTCCTCTCTTAGTCAAAATTCTTTTGACCTCAAGGATGGTCTCTGTTCTGTCTTCAATCTTCAGCTCTTCCAGCTCTTCCCTGGTCTTAGAATTGAGGAACTTGATGATCTCGTTTGCCTGTGTTGGCATGTCTCCCAATTCTACTCTGATCTTCTCAATGGTCTGTTTTCTCCTCTAGACCAATTCGTTCTGCTCAAACATGATCTAGATCATGGGCCATATCTCATTCATGGACTTAGTGATGTCTGTCCATACACTCTCTTTAACCTCGACCAATGTCTTTCCTGCCACTATTTGCTTTCAGAGCTGCTGTAGCTCCTGATTGAGCTGCTCTGTTACCTGCTTTTCCTTGGAGAGGCTGGTCTGGAAGGAAGATTTGAGTTCGTGTAGGTTCTTAATCTCCTTTTTAAGCCTGCTGATCTCTATTTCCTGCAGGTTCATTTTTTTGATGGACTCAGCCAGATCAACTGTCTTCTCCTGGGATGTCAATGGAGTCGTGGATGGGACTGTTGTCACTGATGTTGTACTCACTCCCGAAATCGGAATGGCACTCAATGGAATGAATTCCATTGGCTTCAGCTGCTCCTTCTCTTTTAATAGTTTCTCCATCTCAGCTTCCATTTCTTTGAGCTGTGCATTCTGCTCCATGAGCAGCTTGAGCATTTCATCCTTCTCACCTTCTTTCTCTGCTATCTCCTTCACCTGCGAATCCTCTATGGGCAGGAGCTTCAGTTGCTTCCTCAAGGATGCTATGTCAACATTTTTCTTCTTTATCATTTCCTCGACTGCTTTCATGTTTGAAGGATCATAACCGATCTTGAGGACCAGCTCCTCCAAAGTTTTGATCCTATTTTCCTTCGCAAAGGATGATATCTTCTCCATATTTAATTGTGTTTGAACATTGTTCAGGGACACCTGCAATTTGGACGCAGAAGTGGAAGCGTGCACCAATGTGTAGAAGACCATTCCCCTGGTCTGCTTGTGCAGACCCATCTGATTGGTTGGGTGCACGTCCTTCATCTGGAATTCGAAGGTGGCCCTCTTATAGTCGGTGATCACCTTAGGATCTGATACTTGTGCCTGAAGGAAGGCCATGTGCATTCTGCCCTTTTCTGTGTCAAATGTAGACATCAGCCTATGCTGCGTAGTCGACGTCTACTTCCAAAACTAAGTGCAAGTACTGCTTGTAAGGGTCTGGTTCCTTTTCTTGATCAGCTCATACTTCTTGAAAATACTCAGCTTGGGTCCCATCTTGCCTGGCTGAGTGCTCAATGGGGATTATGTGGATTTCTTCGGCAATGATGGGGTAATGTCCTTATAGAGGCTCGAACCGAAGGGTGGAATAACAGACTTGGTCACTATGGTAGGCGGGGATTCTTTTTCCCCGGTCGGGTCAGGGACTGACGAAGTCTTGGGCCTCTTGGTATGCAGCTCGAATTCCTCGGAAGATACCTCAGTGACAGGCGAAGATAAATGCTGCCTCGACCTCTTCTCTTTAGGGACCTGTGGAGTGTTCGTTTGTGACACAGTGGTTGGGGGATCCTGCTGCTCTACTTCGATCAATGTGTTAGGCTCCCAGGCTATTTGATTTGTGAACTTCTCAACTTCGGGCCTGGGCACATGAACATACGAGATGTTTTTGTTATTCACCCACATTTCTGAGATGATCCCACATGGATCATAATGCCATGGGAAACTCATGAAGAATTTCATCTCCCTTAGCATCCTGTATGCTTCTTCCCCAATGCCACGATTGTTGCAGATGAAGGAGCCAATCTGCCCCTTGATTCTAAGCTGTTGCTTTTTCTTCAATGATACAAAATGGATATCATCTGAATTTATAATCTGCCTTTTATATTCCAACGCAAAATTTTTGAGAGGAAGGTACTTGGGCAGCTTATACGGTGCCAACTCGCACCCGTATACTCTGATCTCGGTATGATTTTGATACAAGTACCAATCCTTGGTCTTTGTGTTGTCATAGAGATGCAGGATCCTCTGAACTTCGTCGTTTATCTGAGGCTCGGGCCTGCCACATAGCATGCTTACCACAGGGTGGTAGACTTGGTCGATGAACTCCTTGAAACTGAAATCAGTGGAGTTGTGCTTGAGCAAGGAGGTCCATGTTGTGACTTCCTGAGGTTTACCATCTCCGTCCATCTTCTGCATGGAGAAACCAAATTGGTCTGCTTGAAAGAAGACAAACATGTATGCTAGTATGGACGAGTATATGAACATGCCTTCCGTGCCAAAATTCATGAACTGTTCGTGAATATTGTCTGCCAAGAATGTGCGGAAGTCAAACTAGGTGGTGGGATTTTCATCTGTAGAGAAGATGGATAAAAAACCCAGAATGGGTTCATCTACCCACTGGTTAGAATAGTATCCTAACAAAGCACAAAGGGAGGAGATGACCTGGTTTCCCTTAGTTGAGAACATGGAGGACGGGTAAGGAGTATTTGTGGAGGGAAATTGAGCAGATGAGGGAAGGAAGAGATCGAATATTTGAGCTCTTTGGGGGAAGGTCATTTTCTGGTATAATTCAGTGAGAATTTCCAGGTTGAAGGGGGACGCAGAGTCGGCTCGGGGGATTTGCATCATTTGGTCTATGGATTTGGGAGTGATGAGGAACATGATCTCTTCGGACGAGGAGATGATGGCTCTTTGCTCAGGGATATAATGGGCTTGACACTTGAGAGAAAACTCAGGAAAATGGTGGATCTGAGGGAAAAGGTAGAGGGGTAAATTGGACTCCCAGAGTCCAATTTCATCACTCTGGTCCAGGAAGACTTTCCTGAGTGACGACTGGAGGTCTGAGAAATCAAAATCGCATTTGGTATCTGCGATTAACCGGTCTTGGTTGACCAGTGGGATCCTGTCCAGGTCGACAGGAGGCAAGAGAAACGGATTCTCCTCTCCTTCCGCTTGTTTGGACTTTGGCGCCATTTCTGCAACAGTACCTGCAATAAACACAACATTAGTGGGGGAAACTGACTGTGGATGAGGGAAACGGAATGTAACGGAGGAGTAAGCGGTGAATTTCTCTGGAGCGATGGGTGAATAGCGAAAGTAAGGGAAATAACGGTATTTTTATTTAAGCTAGGGTCGGTTGGGCACGAGAGACAGGTCAGCTGGATAACAGATAGGTTATCCAGTAATAAATGGTCAATGGATCACTTTGAGGGTGAGATGGCGGGTGAATGTGACTGAGGGATACAGATGGGTGATGTGGCAGCTATCTATTGGAGGTAAGAGTCATAATAAGGGGCTTGCTACGAGCGAATAGGGGGGAAGGATTGACAACAATTATGGGACATGACCAGTTCGGGAAAGGTGGATGGTGACGTCCAGTGGTGATGGAGGTCTGTCAGATAGCAGATGGTGACGGGACTCGGGGCAATAGATTGATGCCACATATAACAAGGGACCCGCCAGAGGAAGAAAACCATTCCGGATCCCCCCCCCTTGGTTAAAAGCAGATCATCCGGGGGGGTCCGAAATCCATTTTGGGCTGTTGATCTGCGTGCCTGTTTCCTGGCTGCAAATCTTTGCGTGCCTTTTATCACTCATTCTGGACCAGCCCCTCCATTAAAGGCAAAACGGACCGGGGGGTCTGGAATCCAAAATTGATCGTTGATTTGAGCGCTCGATCTTGAGCCGTCCAGATGAGTGCGAGTCTTATCATTGATTCTGGACC
Organism: Picea engelmannii; assembly: GCA_009831015.1. NCBI lineage: Eukaryota > Viridiplantae > Streptophyta > Pinopsida > Pinales > Pinaceae > Picea > Picea engelmannii. The sequence goes on from WSFP011384336.1 coordinate 4,455, forward strand.
CCCCCCGGGTTAAAAGCATAATGGTCCGGGGGGTCCGGAATGATCTGTCCACCGTAGATCTGGGCGCCACGATCAGGACCGTTGATATGTGCAGGGAGCATAAGTGGGGAGCGAAAAACACATGCGCCAGGGAAAACTTAGGATAAACGCATTTTATGGGTTTTTCCCCAAACTTTTCAAGTAGACACCACCATGGGGCTTGACCAAACGATATTCTAAGCATATGAAACATGGTGCAACATTTACATCAAGCTGGTTTTATTGAAATGAAACAATAAAGAAACTATCCTATATACTAACCTATCTTCTTATGACAATTAACCCAGATTAGACTATTGGGTTAAGACTTTACTCTACCCTGGGGCTATCTGACCAAGATTAGACAGTCTGGCCAGATTTATTCACTAATCTAACCTAGACACTTTGGCTAAGATTAAATTGTTTATCCAAATTCATTCACTACCCTATCAACATCAAATTTAAAAAGAACTTGGCCATGCTTGAAAGGTATGGACCAAGTTACTATTATTGCATGGGGCTTTTATTGGAAATCTTTTATGCCCTCTTTTCTTTTTCTTTTTCTTTTTCAAATTATTTGTAGAATGAAAAATCATTTGTCAACAAAAACACTAGAGACAGATAATATCCCAGTCACCAGCTGATCCTATAACTTATAGGGTGATAACAGCGTCTCCACCTGGGGATGGTACTTGCCCTGTGAAGTGCCAAGAATCCTGGTTCCTGTCATTCTGAAAATTTCTGCCTAGTAGCCTTCGTTGATTGATTGACTTTATTCTCAAAAATTGAAAGAACCATGGTCAGTAGCTTAGGGCCTTCTCTTCGGGCTTCAACCAACTGAATAATGTTCTTCACTCAGAAAATGTAGGCGAAAAATAAAAGTAAAAAATGGTATGTACAATGGAGAGTGAAAACTCGAATCTCTATTGAGGTGGCAGATAATGTTTCAACATTCTTCCATTTACAGGTCCTCCTGGAAGATCTGTCCCATCAACGTTGTTCAGAAAAAAAACATTGTTTCCCCTGAAAGCTTGGATCATGTATGGTCCTCTCCACAGACTGTCAAATTTTCCATGCTTTCCCTTGTCTTCATTTCTGGCATCCCATTTCAGCACCAAATCTCCTAGTTCAAAATCGTCTTCCTTGGTTCTTTTGTCAAAAATCTTCTTGATGCTTTCTTGGATCACCTGAGTCTTGTTGAAAACGTCCTCCCTAGACTGCTGCAAATGGATCATCTGGTTGATCCTTCTCTGTGAGTCATTTGGCTCAGCTTGTACATCTTGAAGCAACTTCATGACAGGGACTCCTAAAGAAGTGGGGAAAACTACCTCTGTGCCATAGACCAGCTGGTACGGTGACATACCAATTGACCTTTTGGTGGTAAGCCTGTCAGCCCATAATGCGAACACCAACTTGTTGTGCCACGATTTCTTGTTTTCCTGCAACGTTTTCTTGATTATATTTACCAAGGTTTTGTTTGAATATTCCGCCAGCCCATTCCCCTGAGGGTAGTAAGTTGTGGAATGCCCCAAACCAATGTGATATTGGTTGCAGAAATATATGAGCTTCTTCGACTGAAAAGAAACTGCATTATCAGTTATGATCTTTCTAGGACATCCAAAGTGAGAAAAAAATATTATTTTCAAGGAATTTGATAATAACAGAGTCAGTGGCTTGCCTGCTTGGTACTGCTTCGATCCATTTGGTAAAATAATCGGTGGCAGTGAGAATCCACCTGTGCTCGCCTGAGGAAGGGGGGTGTATTTCTCCAATGAAGTCCAGTCCCCATTGCTGGAAAGGGGCTTCAACTGAGATCGGTTTCAGGGGGAGAGGAAGGAGTTTCCTTTTTCCGTCAAACAACTGACATTGATGACATGCAGTTACTTTATGATGTACATCGACGAATATGGTGGGCCAGTAGAAACCAGCTCTGAGTATTTTGTTGGCTGTGACCTTCCAGTTCAGATGGCCACCACATTCTCTTGCATGAAATTCTTGTAAAACGTTGTCAGCTTCATCTTTCAATAAACAATTTAACAGAATGCCTCCAGGATCTTTCTAATACAAATTGCCTTCTAGAATACAGAATTTTAAGGCTTTCAACTTTAAAAATCTATCTTTAGTCTTAGTCAAACTAGGGGGAGCTTGTAAATTTTTCAAAACAAATATAAGGTCTGCGTACCATGGAGAGTTGAGAAATACCTCTCTCACACTTGGAGTCACCATCTCGCCCGGTTCATCTGCTGCAGCTAAAAAATTAATGTCAAGAGCATGGAAATTAGATTCAGCCATTAATTTAGCTAGGCCTTGGCCCTTGATTAGTTTTGTAGGCTTAATCTCAATATCGTATTCTAAAATGACAACAATCCATTTCCCCCTTCTTCCATCTGGATTGTCCTGTGTCAAAATGTCTTTTACTACCGCATTCAGAACATTATCTATGGTGTGGGAATGGAGAATGTAGACCCTAAAATCTTTTATAGCTTTCACCAAGGAAAAAGCTTGTTTCTCCATTATCTTGTAATTCAGAGCAGTGTCTCTCAATGCTTTACTGAAGAAAGCTATGGGTTTTTCATAACCTTCACTTTTCTTTTGTAGTAATACCGCTGCTATAGTATGTTCAAAAGCGAAAGAAAAAAGATAGAAATCCTTAGTAAAATCAGGACTGATTAAGACAGGGGCCTCTGTGAGTGCTCATTTGACTTGTTCGAAAGACTATCTGGACTCGGAGTCCCATTTTATTTTTACATCCTTTTTTAGCATATTTGTAATGTTTCTAAGGAGCTCGGCTAGATTGGGAATGAATCTTCGTAGAAAGTTTATTCTCCCGATAAAAGACTGTAATTCTTTGAGGTTTCTTAGGTGTTCTAATTTTTGTATGGCCTCAATTCTGCTGGGGTCTATTTTGATTCCATCCTTGGAGATGATGTGTCCTAGCAGTTTGCCTTCCTCTAGGCCGAAAAGGCTTTTCTTAGGATTTAACGAAATCCCAAATCTTCTACATTTCTCGAAGACTCGTCTAAGGTGTCGCAGGTGCTCGTCATCAGATCGGGAAAACACAGTTACATCATCTAAATGGACGACAATAAACTTACCCGATTCTTCCACAAAGGCGATATCCATCGCTCTCTGGAATGTGGCTCCTGCATTGATCAGACCAAAAGTCATTTTCACATACATGAAAGTGCCCCATGGTGTGGTGAAGGCGGTTTTGTCTTGGTCATCTGGGTGGACGAGGACTTGATTGTAACCCGAGAAACTGTCCAGCAAAGATATCCGACTGGATCCGACTGCCCTTTGAAGGATGTGATCCATTTTCGGCAAGGGGTAGTTGTCCTTCAGGGAGACCTTATTCAGATTTCAGAAATCTATGCACAGTCTGATTTCCCCATATTTCTTACGTGTAGGGACTAAATTAGAGACCCATTTGGAAAAATGCAACGGGACTATGATTTTGGCATCGTACATTTTTTTAATCTCCTTTTCTATCAGAGGGAGCAACTTGGGATTTATCCTCCTAAGTTTCTGCCTGAACAGTTTTTGGTCTTCCTTTATTGGAATTCTGTGTTGTATGATGCTGGTATCATAAGATTTCAAATCCTCATAACCCCATGCAAAGACATCCGAATATTCTTTGAACAACTCAATGTATTTGAATTTTTTCTCTGGGGGTAATTATTTAGACAGTTTGACTATCCTGGGTTTCTCTTCAGTCCCTATATTACAGTCTTCTACCTCTTGTCCAGGTGCTTCAATTTTGGGTTTTTTGGCTATGTCGTTAAAATCAAACAAGTCCTCTAAAGGAACTAGACCCCTACGAAAAACGTTGCTTTTCAAATGTAAAACATCGACATCCATTTCGTCATCGCCTAATTCTCCTGAATCTACGCTATTTACACTATCAATTTCAAAATCAGATCTATTTACATTCTCATCTTCGTTCTCTAAATCTATATTTGTACATTCAAAATCGTTTTTACACTGCAGAAAGTCTTCAATTTGATCATCATTACCAAACACTTTCCAGTACCTGATATTGTCAGTAACAGTTGGTCTGCATTTCACCTCAACAATGTATGGGCGAGTCGAGCAGAAAGGAATCTTACAGGTTGCTGCTGACGTAGCCAATCCGTCTGCCAGAATGTTTTGTCCCCTCGGCATTACTTGCAAGTCAACTTCGGTGAAACATCTAAGGGCATCTAGAACAACATTCCTATAAGCTCTAAGACGTGGGTGTTTCACAACGTACTCACCTTTGATCTGCTTTATTATCAACTCAGAATCACCTCTTACCATAATCTATTTAGCACCAACTCTTTTCAAAAGCTTCAGACCGAGCATCAAGGCTTCATACTCGACAATATTGTTAGTGAATTGGAAATTTAATTTGTAAGAATGGTTTTCTGAATACCTATTTCTGTGATTATGCAGCCAAACTCCTGCTCCAACTCCTTGTTTTCTCACTGCTCCGTCAAAATCCATGCTCCATAAATCTGCGGGTAATTCTTCAGTTACCATGTTTTTCATTCTTGCTACCTCAATGATTTCTTGGCCTTCATCCTGACTAGATGTATCTTTTGCCAGTTGAGTGTCTTGCTCTCCCATGTCACCATCGTTGTACAAGATAAAAGAATCCAAATCGGAATGCGCGGAGTAAAGAGGATAGTTGTGTGTCTTTTCTTGGCTACTGACCATGTACTTCATCAATGTTTCTCTATATAGCCTTCTTTGTTGCCCGAAAACTGGGATAGTGGCATAAGACATATCTAGCTGCAGGGTACCTCTCAACTTAGCCCCCTAAGACCGGGAAAGCACATTCCATACTTTGGAGGGATGTCTGCAACTACCACATCCATGACCATGCTCTTTGCAGGAATCTAAACCAGGGTGATAGATAGGTCCTTAATCAAACCAATACATCTAACTTTACTAGAGTCAAATGAGTGTAAATCCTTATAAGGTCTGGTGACCTCCAGTCCCAGTTTATCCATTACTACTTTAGGCATCAGATTGTGAGAAGCACCTGAATCCAGCATAGCGTTATGCAAGATCAGGTCATGTATGTTTAGACTAATGTAAAAAGGAGCGACATCACCAGTATCATCTCGACCATCTACTTTAGGTCTGAAAAGAAGTTCGGGTTGATCATCAGTAAGGTTCACAGTGTTTGAATGATTTGCTGATCCAATGGTTAAGGCCTTTGTTCCTATGTCGGGTTCAATGGTCAGTGCTTTAATCACCTGTGAACGATAAACGTCTTTGTTCATCAACTCGGAAAGTGGAATGGGAATTTTTACTTTGGCTAATTCCCCCTCAAGGCTAAAAGGTGTAGGAGCTCTGCCTTGGCTCATCAATTCTGGTTTGTCCACCAAACTCTTCTGGCCATAAGTACTTGGTGGATTAATAGGTGAAACCTCGGGCTGTGACGAACTTTTCAGAATAGTAAGGTTTTTCTTCACGGGAGCTTCGGCAGTGCTCTTCTCAGAAATCTTCTCCGCAGCTGGCTCAGAGGCCTTCTTGATTTCGACTACCTTCTTCGTTTCAATCGTCTTTTTTGGGGAACTCCCTTCTGTCTTTTTACTCTGCAAATTGTACTACCGGTGTACCTCCAAAATGGCATTTTCGAATGCCTGTTATTCTACATCTTCATCTTCTTCACTTACTTTCGTTTGGTTGAGAAGAAAAAGTTCTTGCTCTTCTTGGGTAAGGAAAATAGCTTCGTTATCATGAATGCCCATGAGATTTATGTGAGTACCCTCCAATTCCTCAATCACTTCCTCCCCTTCATCATCATATTTTTCTTGTAGGGGAGGTCTGATCTGCTGATCTAGACCCCTCTTCTCTCTTTGATCCCTAGGATCTCTCTGTATGATTTGGGGAGGTTTCTCCTAAAGTTAGGGTTCCGAACCTGAGGAGCTGGTGGGTTTTCCCTTGGAGGATTTCTGTCTGAAACAGTAAGTCTTTCCATCATTCTTTCCATCGCTCTGGCCAAAGAATCCAATTTGGAATCTAAGGCTGATGTGGAAGGTTTTTCTTTAATGGTGACTCTCCTCTTTGACCTCTGACGTGCCCTTTTTGCCAACAAATTGGCCTCCACACTTATTGCACTTTTTTGCATGTCTTCCAGGGTGGTAGAATTTCTTTCTCTTAGTTGGTATGACATGTCAGCATCAAAACCATCAGGGAATTTTATCAATGCCAAACCCTGTGGAGGTTTGATTTCAGATGGGATTGTGTTGTACAGGTTATTGAAACGAGTGCAGTAATCTTGCACTGTCTCACCTTGATTTCTTCTGATATTTTCGTATTCTGACAAAATTTGCAAAGGCTTTTTCTTTACCTCCCATCTGTCTAGAAAACTCCTTTGGAATGCGGTAAGGTCAAGGGCTGAGGCGGCACGCAACCCTTTGTACCATTTTTTAACGTCACCTATCAAACTTTGGGAAAACAATCTCATTTGAACATCAGCTTCATCTACTTCATGCAGATCATAATAATCATTCATTTTATCTACGTGCTATTGTGCGCTCAAAGGTTTTGTTACATTGAACTGTGGAAGTCTCATTTGATCATCTTGGGGCATGGCATGTAGAGGCACAACCAACACCAAGGGAGCATATCGAGCTGCCATGATGGGTGGAGGAGGTGGGATGACAACCTGGATGATCGTCGAGGTAGCGACTGAAGATGAGGATGAGGAGGGAATGGATAACACTGAGGGAGTGATTTGTGGTTTAGCAGTGGGATATAGAACTTTAGGGGTTCGGGGTTGCAAAACAGTTGGGTCAAAGGTGATTCCAGTCACAAAACTATCGGACCGTGTCCTAACCAGGCTTTGCTGTGGAAAGGTATCAAGGTCAGGGTTTTGAAAGGTAACAGATTCCCCTGAAAAGGAAAGGGACTTATGCAAGGGAGTATGACTCACTGAGCCTTCAGCTATGGCCTTTTTCCTGAGCAACTGTTCGGGGTTATCTGTCACTATCATAGGTTCTGGGTATGGATGAGATCGAGTATAAACTTTCTTGGGAGCTAGAATTCTTTTTGGTTTTATATATATATATATTTTAATTTTGTGAGTCCGAAAATAATATGTACAAAGTTTAATCAACCTCTAAACATTACTTTCTTCTCAAATTTTCAATATTCCAGGAACAAACTTTCTTTTTAGGGAAAAGAAAACGTGAAATTATAAATTTTTAGTTCTCTCCCCAGTGGAGTCGCCACTATGTTAGCACTTGGTAAATTTCCTAGAGGTTGACAGCAGAAGAAATATACTAAGGTAACTTTATCCAACCAACTTTTGAAGCTGGGATCTAGCCCTTCCAACTTTAGAGAGGGATCTCTTTATATGATTTAGCTATTTTTCCAATTTTAAATATTAGGCTAGGTAAATAAATAGGTCGGTTTTGTTGTCAAAGTATTTTTTCGAATTGGTTGAGACAGTCTACACATCCATTGGGATATGGGGTCTGTGTGTTAATAAAATATGAAATCCGAACCAGAAACGTAAAGGAAAACTTTCACAGGGAGAGATAATATAATCACTGGATTCTTTAATAGCATAAATGATGAATATCAGAAAAGATGAGAAAGATAATTTCAACAAAGAAGCAGTTAAGAATTTATTTATTGAAAACACCAGAAGATAAAACACTAAAATCTTTCGAGTCAGAAACAGGGTATACGAGATAAATCCTGCAACATTCGTTACTCTTAAAGATTCGATTCAGAAAATAGTATGATAACAAAGAGAGAATAACATTCAACTTAGAGAGATGTCTGTCATTCAAACATGATCTGGATCATGGGCCATATCTCATTCATGGACTTAGTGATTTCTGTCCATACACTCTCTTTAACCTCGACCAATGTCTTTCCTGCCACTGTTTTCTTTCGGAGTTGCTGTAGCTCCTGCTTGAGCTGCTCTGTTACCTACTTTTCCTTGGAGAGGCTGGTCTGGAAGGAAGATTTGAGTTCCTGTAGGTTCTCAATCTCCTTTTTAATCCTGCTGATCTCTGTTTCCTGCAGGTTCATTTTTTCCATGGACTCAGCCAGACCGACTGTCTTCTCCTGGGATGTCAATGGAGTCGTGGATGGGACTGCTGTCACTGATGCTGTACTCACTCCCGAAATCAGAATGGCACTCAATGGAATGACTTCCATTGGCTTCAGCTGCTCCTTCTCTTTTAATAGTTTCTCCATCTCAGCTTCCATTTCTTTGAGCTATGCATTATGCTCCATGAGAAGCTTGAGCATTTCATCCTTCTCGCCTTCTTTCTCTTCTATCTCCTTCGCCTGTGAATCCTTTGTGGGCAGGAGCTTCAATTGCTTCCTCAAGGATGCTATGTCAGCATTTTTCTTCTTTATCATTTCCTCGGCTGCTTTCACGTTTGAAAGATCATAAGCGATCTTGAGGACCAGCTCCTCCAAAGTTTTGATCCTATTGTCCTTCGCAAAGGACGATATCTTCTCCATCTTTAATTGTGTTTGAACATTGTTCAGGGACACCTGCAATTTGGACGCAGAAGTGGAAGCGTGCGCCAATGTGTAGAAGACCATTTCCCCAGTCTACTTGTGCAGATCCATCTGATCAGCTGGGTGCACATCCTTTGTCTGGAATTCGAAGGTGGCCCTCTTGTAGTCGGTGATCACCTTGGGATCTAGTACTTGTGCCTAAAGGAAGGCCATGTGCATTCTACCCTTTTCTGTGTCAAATGCAGACAACAACCTATGCTGCGCAGTCGACATCTGCTTCCAAAACTGAGCGCAAGTACTGCTTGTAAGGGTCTGGTTCCTTTTCTTGATCAGCTCGTACTTCTCGAAAATAATCAGATTCGGTCCCATCTTGCCTGGCTGAATGCTCAATGGGGAGTCTGTGGATTTCTTCGGAAATGATGGGGTAATGTCCTTATATAGGCTCGAACCGAAGGGTGGAATAACAGACTTGGTCACTATGGTAGGCAGGGCTTCTTTTTCCCCGGTCGGGCCAGGGACTGACGAAGTCTTGGGCCTCTTGGTATGTAGCTGGAATTCCTCGAAAGATACCTCAGTGACAGGCGGAGATAAATCCTACCTCGGCCTCTTCTCTTTAGGGACCTGTGGAGTGGTCGTTTGTGACACAGTGGCTGGGGGATCCTGCTGCTCTACTTCGATGAATGTGTTAGGCTCCCAGGCTGTCTGATGTGCGAACTTCTCAACTTCAGGCCTGGGCACATGAACATACAGGATGTTTTTGTTCTTCACCCGCATTTCTGAGATGATCCAACATGGATCGTATTTCCATGGGAAACTCATGAAGAATTTCATCTCCCTTAGCATCCTGTCTGCTTCTTCCCCAATGCCATGATTGTTGCAGCTGAAGGAGCTAATCTGCCCCTTGATTCTAAGCTGTTGCTTTTTCTTCAATGATACAAAATGGATATCATCTGAATTTATAATCTGCCTTATATATTCCAACGCGAAAATTCTGACAGGCAGGTACTTGGGCAGCTTATACGGTGCCAACTTGCACCCGTATACTCTGATCTCGGTATGATTTTCATACAGGTACCAATCCCCGGTCTTTGTGTTGTCAGAGAGATGCAAGATCCTCTGAACTTCATCATTTATCCGAGGCTCGGGCTTGCCACCTAGCATGCTTACCACAGGGTGGTAGAATTGGTCGATGAACTCCTTGGAACTGAAATCAGTGGAGTTGTGCTTGAGCAAGGAGGTCCATGCTGTGACTGTCTGAGGTCTACCATATCCGTCCATCTTCTGCATGGAGAAACCAAATTGGTCTGCTTGAAAGAAGACAAACATGTATGCCAGTATGGACGAGTATCTGAACATGCCTTCCATGCCAAAATTCACGAACTGTTCGTGAATGTTGTCTACCAAGAATGTGCTGAAGTCAAACTGGGTGGTGGGCTTTTCATCTATAAAGAAGATGGATAAAAAACCCAGAATAGGTTCATCTACCCACTGGTCAGAATAGTATCCTAACAAAGCACAAAGGGAGGAGATGACCTGGTTTCCCTTAGTTGAGAACATGGAGGACGGGTAAGGAGGATTTGTGGAGGGAAATTGAGCGGATGAGGGAAGGAAGAGATCGAATATTTGAGCTCTTTGGGGGAAGGTCATTTTCTGGTATAATTCAGTGAGAATTTCCAGGCTGAAGGGGGATGCAGAGTCAGCTCGGGGGATTTGCATCATCTGGTCTATGGATTCGGGCGTGATGAGGAACAAGATCTCTCTGGACGAGGAGACGACGGATCTTTGTTCGGGGATATAATGGGCTTGATACTTGAGAGCAAACTCGGGAAAATGGTGGATCTGAGGGAAAAGGTAGAGGGGTAAATTGGACTCCCAGAGTCCAATTTCATCACTCTGGTCCAGGAAGACTTCCCTGAGCCACGAATGGAGGTATGAGAAATAAAAATCGCATTTGTTATCTGCAATTAACCGGTATTTGTCGACCAGTGGGATCCTGTCCAGGTCGACAGGAGGTGGGAGAAACAGATTCTCCTCTCCTTCCGCTTATTTGTACTTTGGCGCCATTTCTACAACAGTACCTGCAATAAACAAAACGTTAGTGGGGGCAACTGACTGTGGATGAGTTCAATGAAATGTAACGGAGGAGTAAGCGGTGAATTTATCTGGAGCGATGGGTGAATAGCAAAAGTAAGGGAAATAACGTTAGTTTTATTTAAACTGGGGTCGGTTGGGCACAAGAGACAGGTCAGCTGGATAACAGATAGGTTATCCAGTAATAAATGGCCAACGGATCACTTTGAGGGTGAGATGGCGGGTGATTGTGACTGAGGGATACGGACGGGTGATGTGGCAACTATCGATTAGAGGTAAGAGTCATAATAAGGGGCTTTCTATGAGCGAATAGGGGGGAAGGACTGACAGCAATTATGGGACATGACCAGTTCGGGAAAGGTGGAAGGTGATGTCCAGTGGTGATGGAGGTCTGTCAGATAGCATATGGTGATGGGACTCGGGGAAATAGATTGACGCCACGTATAACAAGGGACCCGCCAGAGGAAGAAAACCATTCCGGATCCCCCCCCCTTGGTTAAAAGCAGATCATCCGGGGGGGTCCGAAATCCATTTTGGGCCGTTGATATGTGTGCTTGTTTCCTGGCCACAGATCTTTGCGTGCCTTTTATCACTCATTCCAGACCCCCCCCCCCTCCATTAAAGGCAGAACGGACGGGGGAGTCCATAATCCAAAATTGACCGTTGATTTGAGCGCTCAATCTTGAGCCATCCAGATGAGTGCGAGTCTTATCATTGATTCTGGACCCCCCCCGGTTAAAAGCAGGACGGTCGGGGGGGTCCGGAATGATCTGTCCACTATAGATCTGGGTGCCACGATCATGACCGTTGATATGTGCAGGGAGCATAAGTGGGGAGCGGAAAACACATGCGCCGGGGAAAAACTTAGGGTAAACGCATTTTATGGGGTTTTCCCCAAACTTTTCAAGTAGACACCACCATGGGGCTTGACCAAACGATCTTCTAAGCATATGAAACATGGTGCAACATTTACATCAAGCTGGTTTTATTGAAATGAAACAATAAAGCAACTAGCCTATATACTAACCTATCTTCTTATGACAATTAACCGAGATTAGACTGTTGGGTGAAGAATTTACTCTACCCTGGGGCTATCTGACCAAGATTAGACAGTCTGGCAAGATTTATTTACTAATCTAACCTAGACACTTTGGCTAAGATTAAACTATTTATCCAAATTCATTCACTACCCTATCAACATCAAATTTAAAAAGAACTTGGCCATGCTTGAAAGGTATGTACCAAGTTACTATTATTGCATGGGGCTTTTATTGCAAATCTTTTATGCCCTCTTTTCTTTTTCTTTTTTCTTTTCTTTTTTCTTTTCTTTTCTTTTTTCTTTTTCAAATTATTTGTAGAATGAAAAATCATTTGTCAACAAAAACACTAGAGACAGATAATATCCTAGTCACCAGTTGATCCTATAACTTATAGGGTGATAACACTATCTACCTTGTTCAATGCCTCAAAACTTTGAAACAATATGCCAAAATATATGGAGCAATTTGTTTGAAATTCCCTTATGCTTCATCATCAAAAATCCCCTTTGCTCGAGCTCCAGATCTTCAAAATCTGTTTCCTGCGGTTTCGACAGCTCTTTTGTCTCAAAAAATGCAAGTTAGCTGCTGAAAGCCCTAAGTTTAGGCAACTAACTATGTGTTGTTATGCCGATTATGCTTCCGAAAAACCTGGGTTTTCCAAAAGAAGATAAACACTTTAAAAATGAGTCTTCACCTCAATTGTTTTAATTAATCCTCTTGCAAATTTACAACAACCTGTGCTAGAACTTGCAAATTTGGGTGTGTAGAAATTCTAGCTTTCAACCTTTTGAATTTTATCTTCAAACGCTTTCCTAATCTCCATAAACTGTTATAGTCTTTTATGATCCTCTTCTTCTTCTTCTTTTCCTTTACACTTTCAAGTGCCAGGCTTTCAAGGCTGCATTGGTTTCTGCAAAATTCTTTGATAAAGTCTCATATCTAGCCTTTATCACCCTCTCTAGCACTTCCTACTGTGTTATTTTCTCCATTTTCTTAATATTCTGTGATTTATTAGATTTTTTATTGCTTGAGGTTTCACCTTCCTCATAACCTATGAACATCTCAGTTTCTGGTGCTTCCTCCATAGAAAAATCTATGTTCTGATCAGCAGGGACTTCTTCTCTGTTTGACTCAGAATGAGAGTCTGAGTAGGGTAGGTTTAGCACATTTGTTTGCTTGGTCTACTGAGCTGAAGCTTGCTCTATAGCTTCCTTGAAGACCAAATTCTTATTTTCCTTCTTGAACCTTGACCTGGATGTTGATTCTTTTGGGAGATCATGGTTGATGGATCTCCTCCTCTTCAGACTGCTCTGAAGAGTTGGTGAATTTTTGCTTGATTTCTTTTTTCCTTTGTCAGGTTGAGTCTCTAACTCAAAACCTCCCCAAAACAGAAAGTGTTCCCATGTTCTTTCCCTCTTCCTCAATTATTATACAATAATCATTTTGATCAAGCCAAAATGAAACAAGTGATTTTGGATATTGTCAGGTTTAGTTTGAACCTTGCGTGACATCTTTGTTAGGCTCCTATGAAGATAATATGGTAGATTTAGAGGAACCTTGCCTGTAAAGTGGTCCATGAGTTTGAAAATATATAATGTGACCCTATCATATCTTCCCTCTATAGTTATATATAATTGTATGGCTTTGAGAAGAGCCTATCAATTCTCCTCTAGATAAGAAGTGGGAATATCCCTGTTCCAGGTGATGTCTTGGAATTCAGGCTTTAATTAAGGTCTGAACTCCAAATTCTTGGTGACTGTGATCTTGAACCATTTTTTCCCTGTTCTTGGAATTCCTGTAGCAGAGGCTATGGTTGCTTCATTGATTGTATCTCCAAAGGGACAACTGTGGCTTTGCTTCCATCATATGATTTTGCAAAGGCTCTTGTGACACCCTGGTGGTATCCTTCCTGTAACTTTTCCACATAAGTGAGATAGCCTGCGCCTAAGAAATATTGATGAATCTTTGGATGAGATTGTAGATACTGTATACTGTCTAACTCCTTCCGGAGAAGTGGACCACCTCGTTTCTTACCCATCTGCAAAACACAAGTTAATCTGTAGAAAACTGAAATAGAGAAATTACCAATGGAAAAAACCTGCTGGCAATGAAGAATGAACTCTGTATGATTAAATGGTGGGAAGAAAACGTTGTTTATAGACATTCGAAATTCGTGGGATTGAATTCAAATGATAGCCATGATGTTGACGTGGACAATATCCAACGACGAGCAAGTGAAATGTAATGATGGCTGGATAAGCTTCAGATTCGATAAGACTTCACACCTTCACACAGGCGACATAACCAAATTCAGAATGATTATTCCATAACCAATGATAAGATCGTGTAAACGTGCCAATAAATGTGCCAATCTCCCATAAAGACGGTCATCATTTCTTCATGATGTGTGTACTTCTTTTTCCCTTTCAGACTCCTAAAGAGGCGATGTCTGAAACCACTTATTCACTTTCGGGGGCTCTTTCATGTTTCAAACTACTGCTTTTGCTACCGGAAACTTGAACTTTCAACGACTCATCTTCAACTTTTAAACAATGGTTAGGCACCGAAAATGATTTTCTTTGATTTTTGAAAGTAATACAAAATAAATCGATTTATTTTGGAATTTATCACTTATTCCCTTTACTTGGAAACTATAGACCACAAAAATTAAAATATGAAATTTATTCATGACTATGCTATCACCTAAAAACTTAATGAACTGATTGGTTTATTTTAGGAGATAACAATCACCACCAAAAGTGGTCCACATACTTGGAGCAATTCCACCTCAACATCAAGTATAAAACAAGAAGCACCAATCGCGTCGTTGATTGCCTCAGTAGACCGCCAATCACGACACTCACCACAATGCTAGACTCTTGTGGCCATGAGACCTATGGATGGACCCAACTCTATGAGACAGACCTGGACTTCGCCACCACCTACCAAATGTTGGGTTCAAATGCAATTGTTGATAATTTCCATCTTCAAGATGGGTTGTTGTGTCGTTTGTGTCATATCCGTGTTCCATCAAGCAAGCGAGCGAATATGATTTGGGAAGCCCACTACAGTCAGGTGGAAGGACACTTCGGCGTAAAAAAGACAGTGGTGATGCTACAAAAACATTTCTACTGGCCGAAACTTTGACACGAGGTCAACAAGTATATTAGGTCCCACACTGCCTGTGCTATTGCCAAACCGACCACTAAGAAATACGACATGTAAACCCCTCTTCCTACTCCTGACAGGCCATGGGAATCCATCTCAATGGACTACATGTCGAGCCTCCTATCCACCAAGTGAGGAAATGATTGTGTTTTTGTGGTTGTTGATTGCTTTTCTAAGATGACGATTCTGGTTGCCTACAAGAAGAACATCAAAACAGAGGCCACTGCCAAGATCTTCTTTGAATGAGTCTAGGTACATTTTGGAATCCCACAAAACATTGTCTCAAATCAGAATAGTCAATTTCTCAGCACATTCTGGTCGAGCCTCTAGTCAGTGATGGACACCAAGCTCACCAAATCCATGGCCTTTCACCTCCATACAGATGGCCAAACTGAGGTCATAAATCAAATGATTGTGCATATCCTTCACATGTATAATTCAAAGCACCCTCGCACATGGGATGAGAGAATTACCTATGTCCAAGATAGCTACAGCCGAGCCCTACATAGCTCAACTGGTCACAGCCCCTTTCAGGTGGGTTTGGGATTCCAACCATTGGGTCCCATAGATGTTGCACTTCCCCTTGTGGTCACCATGAATGATTCATCTCCCACTCCAACTGAATTTGACAAAGCCACTCGGTTCATTGAGTGGATCTAGCACATCCACCAACAGGTTCAGGATATCCTACAGAAGTCCAATGACAAGTACAAGAAATGCCATGAACAACATTGGGTGCCACATAAGTTTCTGGTGGGCGATAAAGTTTGGTTGCAATTACAGAAATAATGCCTAAGAGGACCCCATCGGAAGCTTCACCCACTCCATTATGGGTCATACAACATCACCAAGGCCATGGGGGATAATTCTTTTCAGCTCAATATTCCTCCTTTCCTTGGTCTGCACCCAGTGTTTAACGTGGATCTCCTTCGCCCTTATTTCCCACCATTATTGGACACCTCAAATGTAGCAGAACAACTGACACCAGCAGAGCTCAACCCCGAATCCATACAATAGGAATTCAATGATCATATTGTGGACACATATATCAAGGGCACTCGACAATAGAGGATCCAACTTTATCGAGTCATCAAAGAAGGGTAGCTCTTGCACCAAGGCAAGTGGCTCACCCGGGGGAAAATTCAACAAAAATTTTGTCATCTGATGGTGGAACTCAATGCAATGGAGACCATTTATTCCTAAGGAGGGAGGATTGATCTAGGTGGATATCGATGGCCACCCACCTTTTCCAACTGGCTCAAAACAATTTTCTGGCAATTTTGGCAATTTACTATTTTTAGTAGTTTTTACTTTCGAGACCATTTTGAGGGCCTAAATGAAGGTTTTTATGGATATAGATTCTCAATGATATTTGAAGGCATAATTGAACCCCCAAAATGAATCTACTCGACGATACCTTTCCAACGGTCTATCATATACCTAAAACGGAGATCATATGCAAAAGTTACGACCCTGGGAAGTTGATGTACTAACTTACCCAGATGGGGCGCACATGACCTTTGGCGCTTCGTCTCCCAAGGTTAGGTTTTTGGATGTCTAGGGTTTTTGGCATTCCTTTTTATTGTAAAAATTCCTTCATAGACTCATTGTAATAATCTTCTAGTGAATAAGCATAGCCGTCACATCTCTTCTCAGAGATAAGCTGCCACCATTCCAACAAGCTTGTTTTCGCTGCATTTTACAGTTTCAACTTATTTACTTATTGAATAGAAAATGAATTTTATTGTATCTTTGTTATTTTGTGTTAAGAACCTGTTAATAATATTTATTCATTTTGTTTTTCTCATAAAATCCAGATCAACGACGAGAAATATTGTAGGGCTTATGACCTCTTGCACGAAAGATCAAGAGATACATATAGGATTCAAGGCGAAGTAGAACAGGAAGGAAATGATATGCAATTTAACTCTCAAGGAAGAGGAAACTTCAACCCTCATGGTGGATTCAGGGAAGAGGATTAGGAGGAGGCATGGGTCGAGGTCGAGGTCAGATCATTTTTTATAACTGCGCACAGCCAAGACATTTGGCAAGGGACTGTCGGAACCCTTGTACCACTTGCAGCTACTGCAACTCATTTGAACCTTCAAGTACAAATAATCTCAGCAGAACCTCGTGTAGAGGATCCCAAAGTCGTTGTTATCACTAGAGGAGGCATTGTTACAGGAGAAGATAGAGTGACCCCAGAAAAGACTACAGAAGAATCAAGGGTCAGAAGAGCTGCAGAGAAGACACAAGTGTTTGATTCGAGGGTAGAAAAAAAAACATTTGAAGAGGAAATAAAAGAATTTGGAAGAGATCAATATTCTTCATCAAAGACACAACTAGAAGTGAGAGAATGTGGAATGCCTTTGGCATTTGATCAGTCTGCATCACCTAGAGAAGGAAAAGAGGAAAGAAAGATTATGGAATTATTATGTACTTGCATTAATCTAATTAAGGATGAAAGAGTTGTACAAGAACTAAAAAATTTAATCAGACAATATGAGATAGGTAGGATTGCTCCTCTGCTGAATAAAGCAGTACATCAAGTATCCAAAAAGAGAAGGAAAAATAAGGAATTACACCTTAATGCTCAGATTGGAGATTATGACATAGATTATGTGGTCCTCGACATAGGGTCAGAAGTCAATGTTATGATGAAGCAGACCTAGGCACTGATGGGAACAACTAAGTTAATTTATTCCTCTATCAGGCTTAGGATGGCTAATCAGTAGGCGATAAGCCCCTTTGGAAGACTGAATCATGTTCCTGTGGACATCGACGGGGTAAGGACATTTGCATATTTTGAGGTGATTGAGATAATTGATGATAACTGTCCTTATCCTGTGCTTTTAGGAATTGATTGGGGTTTCAACAATTCCACTGTTGTTGACTTAAAGAAAATAATAATCACATTTGAAGGTGATGGCCTTAGGGTCATTGCACCTCTGGATCCTGATGAAGGTCGTAGATACACCGAACCCATCAGAGAAGAAGACCGTGCTTATGAACTAGAAAAAATATATAAATTGATAGAAAGACAACATGATTACATTAATCCTACAACAGATGGGAACTTAAGTTGGCAAAGTGACATCGCATTCTCATCAGATTTGAAAAACGCACTAGAGAACTGGCATAAAAAAAATGTACGAATTTTCTACGAGAAGGTGTGCTAGATTGACTAGGGAAGTTCGTTGGATTGACACAAAAGTAAGAAATCTGCCCACATTTGATGGTTTAAATCATTTAGAAACATTCTTATCAGAATTTGAAGAAATTGTACCAGTACAACAACGATTGTTGGCACTGGATGAAGCTTTGAAAGAAATGCCATCAATATGGTGGGGAACACATAAGAAGAACATCACGGACTGGGTGCAATGTCACAATTTGATGATAGTGCACTTTTCAGAACATATTGAAGGGTGTGAAGTTCGATACACAGGTCAAAGCTATCCGAAGGACCATGTGCGAAGTTGTGAGGAGGCCTGACACAACATCCCTCAAGAGTAGTGGGTGCATAAATTCATCAACACTTTGGACACAACGCCTATTAATTGGTATCTTCAAGCAGAACTGCTCCTGACCACTTTAGATTGGTATGGTATGACTTAGAAATTTGTATCGACATTTTTATTTGAAAGTCAGTACCCCTTAGTAGATCAAGCTTTGCAAGCTGTAAGACAAAAAGTCTTTGAGGAGGCACCTAACCTCCCTTTGGAGAAAGAAGAAGATGAATGGACTGCACCGCTTCAGAAATTGCAAGGCTGTTACAATATCAATGCTGATGAATACAATGATCCTAGGAATGTGAACATCGCAGAGACATAAGGACAACGAGACATAGAAGGACCAGGAGTCAAACTACCTTTTATTGGAAATCCAATCAAAATTAAGAAAGTTAATATTGGAACAAAGAAAGAGCCTAAGCTCGCAAATGTTGGAGATTATTTGGATGATGCCACTATTGACAAGATAACAAAATTACTGCATGAGCATCAGGACTTGTTTCCAACCAAGTTCACCGACATGAAGGGAATTAAAGGGCCCATGGGAGAGATGAAGATTCCCTTGAAACCAGATGCAAGGCTGGTCAAGTAGAGACGTTATAGACTGAATCCCAAATACAAGCAGAAAGTCAGGATTGAATTAGACAAAATGTTGGAAGTAGGAATCATAGAACTTGTTGAAGAGTCAGAATGGATTAGCCCTATGCCGGTCCAAGATAAGAAGACAAGAGAGATCAAAATCTATGTAGACTTGCGGAAATTGAATGATGCATGTCTACATGATCCATTCCCTACACCGTTTACTGATGAAGTGTTGGATAACGTGGGAGGATAGGATGTTTACTCCTTTACAGATGGATTTTCAGGTTATCACCAGATCAAGATTGCTAAGGAAGATCACCATAAGACCACATTTTCAACTGAATGGGGTTCTTACCAGTACAAAGTGATTCCTTTCAGACTAAAAAATGCACCAACCACCGTTGATTAGGATTTGAGAGTACCATCAGTATTATGGGAATATAGAACCACTTTCAAGAAGATGACAATGCAGACTCCCTTTAAGTTGGTTTATGGTCTAGAAGCAGTTGTACTTATGGAATATTTAGTTTCTAGCTTAAGAATTGCATCATTTATAGATATGGATGACATAGGTGTTGTGCAAGACAGACTTGTGCATTTGATAGAACTGGAAGAAGATAGATTCATTGAAAAATTTCACCATCAGGTACAGAAGGAATGAGAGAAGGCCTACCATGACAGACATATCAATAAGAAAGCCTTTAAGCAGGGATATCTAGTATTGGTATACAAAAAAAAGTACATGAAGCATCCAAGGAAGTTCATGACACATTGGCTTGGGCCATATGAGGTTGCCTACGTTACAGAAGGTGGAGTTGCACAGTTGAATACTTTGAAGGGAGAATGGAAGGAAGGTTTGGTAAATGGGAGCCGATTGAAATTGTAGTACGACAACCACTGCCTCATAGCTCTCAGTAGAAGCATAAGAAGAAGGGTCTAGGTACCAGGTGCAGTTGAAAATGGGTACCAGACACAAAAAAGATAGTCTGCACAAGGAAGGGAGGAACAAAACAGAGAGCACATGCTTCTTTGCGTAGCCTGAAGACGAAGAGAAACAAAAGGTTAAGACCTCTAGTGACTCGGTACGAGTCACAGGTGAGTGTTAGGGGCCTGTTGGCCCTTGGTTATGGATTAAGGAATAAAGTGAAGAAAAATGAAGAGAAAAGACAAAGTATGAAATACGTGGAAGACACATTGACTGATATTGGGTCGAAGTGGTTAAAGAAGAAGAAAATAAGGAGCGAAGTAAGGGAAAACAAGCCATTGAACGAGAGGATCAAGGGAGACATATCAACAAGGAAGATGGATCGTGGACAACTCAACAAGTAGAAAAATCCACCAATGGATGCTTTGGAGCACTTTGAGGGAAAGAAGGAAAGACAGGCTGGTGAAGCCTGGGAAGTACGGGTCAAGTTGACCTAGGGTTTTAGACTTAGGGTTTTGTATCTAGGGTTTTGACATCTAGAGTTTGTCATGTAATGTATAAATAAAAGGTCTAGAGGACCTAAGAGGGGTTGTTCATTGTTGGTGATTGTTGTCGTTATTATGGATGATCATTGTTGCTGATACTATTGTGTGAGAGAGAAGTGTTGTGTGTGAGAGCATTCTATATTGTAAGATCTTTAGCTGGGTGCGAAAATCAACCTTGCAGTTGAGTGCACAGAGAGGGGAGAAAAGGGAGAGAAAGAGAGAGAGATCTACAAGCTAAGTGCGTAGATAGAACTGTATGTTTTCACCTAATATCAAGAAACACAGTTTTGTGGACGTAGCCCTAGGGAGAGGGTGAACCATGTATATTTTGTTGTTCTATGTGATTTATGTTGTGTTCTTTTACCCTTTGATATATTGTTATTTCATCATTGTGTTAGATATGAGATATAACTTGCACAATAGGTTTAAGGGAGATAAATAATAACTAGATTGTTGTGTGTTGTTGCCTTGGATCCACTTTTCATCTCCTCTGGTTGTAGACACATGTATCCTGCAACCCCGTTTTTCTAGTTTGGGTGAGAATACATCTTCTTCGCAGGTGTTGATGAAAGGGCCAATAGTTAGGGCTTGTTGGTGCACTATTAGAGCTGAACCTTGGGTTTTCCCCTCTGCCAACACCATGCTGGATCTTGGTGGTAGCAACGGTGGCACTGGGTTCCATGTCTATGATCTGTCTCTCCTTTTTTGGTTCTGACTCAGATTCATAACCTGCATATGATTCATAGGCTTTCACCTCATCCACCAATCACTGCTTTGAGCGAAAATCAACAGTGTTATGCCAGGGGATCTTATGTAAGTCGCACCACTTCCCATTGTCTTTTTTCGTCTTTCATTGTCCTTCTTTGTCTGTGGCTTCAACTGGTTATCTTGAGGTTGTCAATATTTTCTCTACCCTTTATTTTTCGGGTTGGGGATACCTTTTCCCTACTTCTATTGTGAGGGGTTCCCAGACCCAAACTGTCATGTCTTTTTTTTAAGCTTCTGCTCGATTTTGAGAGCATATCGATAGGTCGTGCCCAAGGACAAGATGTTCATAAACTCCATTTTTGTCTAGATGTATCTATGTAGAATGTCCTAATACTTGAGCACCAAATGTCACTCAGAATATTTGATACCCATCTTGGTGCACAAGGTATGGAAGATATTTGTGAACTCTGGCATTATTTGGTCATGTTCCTGCCACAGTGTGGTTCATCTTGTGTACAGGCCGTCATAACTTCTAACATGGTAGTATTGTTCTTTAATAACCACCATGAAGGACACTCAGGTGGGTGTGACTACAAATAATGAGGGTTCCTTTGTATCCCTTTTCTCACAGAAATTCTCCCACCAATCTTTGACATGGAAAACAACTTTGAGGAGCGCAAATGCAATATTTTCTTTATTGGAAAAATTATGGAAAGAAAAATACTCTTCTAGTAGATTCAACCATTTGTCTACAACATCTGCGTCTATCTGATATTCAAATATGGGAACATAAAAGTTTATATGTACCTTGAAGGGGGTGGCACCTCCGCTAAAGAAAGATGTGTCACTTGTTAGTAGTCGTAGAATGATTTGTACAAAACTATCCATCATCTCGTTCCTCTATTGCGCGAAGGAATCATCGAGCAACGATTTGAAAGGATCTCATGTCCCATCATCTTTCTTTTCTCCTGCCATGGAATATCACTTAGGCATGCGAGATATCTTGTTCTTAATATAAGCAAGCTTGAGGCCCAACTCTTTGTACCCTAACCTCGTTAGGGACATGCACTAAGAATGACAACGAGCAGACTGCTCTGATACCAGTGATCCAAATTTTATAAGAAGAACAAAATTAATGCAGATCTATATTATTAACAAATAAATTCAATAAACAATAACAGAGATACAATAAAACTTGGCTTCTATTAATAAAGAAATGTGTTGAAACTGTAAAATGCAGACTGAAACAAACTTGCTAGAATGGTGGCGGCTTATCTCTAAGAAGAGATGTGACAGTTGCACTCATTCGCAAGAAGATGAGTACAATGAGACTCAAAAGACATTTTTTACATCAAACATGAATGCCAAATCCCTAGAAATCCGAAAATCTAACCCTAAGAGATGAAGCATCAAAATTCATGTGGGCTCCATTGGGGTAAGTTAGTACATCAACTTCTCAGGGTCATAACTTTTGCATACGATATTTGTTTTAGGAACATGATCACCCGTTGGAAAGGTCTATCCGAGGAATACACATTATATCGTCACATTCTAACTCCATATATAGTGTGACTGTGGAGGGCCCAAAAAAATCTATTTAGGGCCTCAAAACGGTCCCGAAAGTTTAGGACACGAAAAACTAGAAAAAAACTGAAACTGCCAAGATGAAATCTGTAAATGAGCCAGTTGGAATAGATGGGTGGCCACCGATATCCACTTGGATAAAATGGGATCCATACAACTATCAAATGAGATTTATATAACTCTCAAGATTATTTATGTATGATCCAATTTTAAGGAATTATAGGGTCAATCATAAGCCACACTTTACTCAAGCATCTATTGAGTCCCTAAGACATCTCCTTTATAGGTTGTTTCAAAGATGGGAGAATGAAACCCATGATGAATATGGGACAAAATAACTTTATAAATTAGTGAGTTAATGAAGAATAATTTACCAATGATATGATATATTTTATATCTCATGAGTCTAATGATGT
Organism: Picea engelmannii; assembly: GCA_009831015.1. Lineage (NCBI taxonomy): Eukaryota > Viridiplantae > Streptophyta > Pinopsida > Pinales > Pinaceae > Picea > Picea engelmannii. The sequence continues at coordinate 27,519 of WSFP011384336.1, forward strand.
CTCATTTTGTGTACAAATGATTCAAAATGATTTTCTTACAACTATCATAATGATAGACTATACAACAAAAAATGTGGTCACTAGACAATCATTACACACATTCTAACATTTCCCTTTAATGATGACTAGAGGAATGAGAACACATTTAAAATAAAATGGCCTTATATTACATTCACCTTTAATTATAACTTCAAATATCCTAAATAAGTGGCAAAGAAGCTAGACTTTGATGTCATCAAGAATAAGTTGTGGAGTGGAATAATGTAGGAAACCATCGATAAGTTGCAACCAGATCCTCAATAAAGTTCAAGGAAAGAAAACTTGTTGTTGTTAAGAATCAATGCGAGTAGTAAATGCATATCAAATCCCAAATAAGTTGTAATGAAGAGGTGCTACTATCAAACATCAATGCAAGATGAAAAAATTAAGACGAGGTTAAATGTTATTCAACAAGTTGACAACGTTGATAGTCCACCAAAATTCTTCAACTAAGAATTTGAACAAAAACACAAAACAAGTTCAGTAAGTGCTATAAAATATGTATGATGTGAAATAAGATGGTATTGGCATTAATGCATTATATCATGCAAATCACAAACAAACAAAAAAATTGTCACGAAAGTGTCCATGTGTAAGTACAATAATCATATAGCTAAACCACCATTTTCAGCAGTCATTCTCCACAAGAAAGTACAAGAAGAGCCATATACACCATTACAGAAGCCCTAGGAAGAAGTTCGAGACCCAGGACGATAAGTTAGCCCCACAGGAAAACAATAAAGTAATTGAAGACCCACAAATAAGAAGTCAACTTTAGACTAGCGCCCATATTAGTATAAATATAACACTAACTCATTTCATTTGGACAGTCAGACAACTCCTTTTGCAGTGTGCACAAGGCAGTTGCAATTGCAGTTTTTGGTAATTTCACTATTTCTGGTTTTCTAGTATCTTGGAGTGTTACACGTTATTTTCGTCATCCCTATGACCGTTAATGATGTAAACCTATATGTTTCCTTCAGAGGGGTCAGTGGCCCATGTTCCTGAAGAAAGAAGGGAGAAGAACTTTTCCTGAGAAAAAAAGTTGCATTTTACTTTGTAAAAAACCTATTAAAGAGGATTTTTGCATGCTAGACTATAGCTAGGGTGCGAAAATGCCTGATTTTCGTAGGCTGCAACATAGCTAGTTCGTGAAGTGTTCGTAGGTTGCTATATAGGCAGGGTGCAAAAATGCTCATACGTGGGAAAAACGAGAATCTTCTCGATGCTTCTAGAAGGAGAAGCTTCCATGGTGAGGTGGCATCCTAATGGTTTGGATCTTATTCGTTTTCATGATTTAGTGGGATCATCCTAACCTCCTCACCTTATCCTCTTCAACTTATACAAGGAGAGGAGCTCTCATGGAGAAAGTTAGCTTTTTGGATTAGCTTGGATTGGATTGAGCTTTGGAGATTGTTAGCTTGGCTAGATGAGCCATTTTGTCAAGATAGATTGTGAATATTATCAGATCTATGCTCTCAAAATTCTTGGAGTGGAAGTGTGTGGGGAATGAAG
>ML854235.1:0-16958 GCA_009831015.1 Picea engelmannii
ACTACTTGGTGTTGTAGTTGTAACTAGGCATGGGCTTGCCTAGGTCGTTCATTGCACTTGCCTATTTCAAAAATAAAAGTGGTGGTGCATTCATGCAATAGAAGGGTAGCAAGAGGTGCCAAGGGAATCCCACCATATTTTTCATAAAGGGTAAGTAATGAAGGGGGGTCCATGTGAATGATACGAGTTGGAAGACTAGAAGTAGAGATGGAAGGCAATGAGCACAAGGTGTGGACTGGAATTTGTGCCACATAGTCTAATTGTCACCCAAGATGGTCGACATTACATAGCGCCTCAGAATAGATTTTTTGTTATAGAAACAAATGGATGAGTAATTCATTTATGAGAGTGGATAATTTCGGCATCATTTGAGCAATGCTTGTCGGAGTGGACAGATCAGAAAGGTGAATGGAGGAGTTAGTTTTCTATTTCTTGGCGCCTGGTGGTGTTGGTTGAAGAAGAGGTACAGATGAGGGATCTTGACCCATCTTGTTTAGTGCTTCAGTGGGAGTACCCCTATCGAGTGAGGGTGGATTCTGAGATTGATTTCGGTATGCTTTGGAATTGTTTTAATCTCAGTTGTGTTTTTTGGATGTCTCGAGGGTTGTGGGGTCTTCGACTCGGAGCAGTTAAATATGGGAAGGCTACTTGATCACTACTTGTTGAATGTCATCCTAAAAAATACATAAAGGAAGGAGCACCATGGAATCTCCTCGGTCATCGCTAGGATAAATACGGATGTTATGTGATGTGCATTCAAAAATAATATAACCCTCATACCTATCAATAAGGGTGTGTAGGATGCGTTCATGTGTTGTAATAGTTTGCATAAGTTGGTGATACCAGTCCTCAAATAGCTCATTGACGGATGTTTGGATGCACGAGTCCTTTATTTCATGTAGTCACAAGAAGCGACAACCTTCAAATACATTTTGGCTATTAGTAGGTCGTTCAAACCCGCGAGGGGGTTTCCAGAGTACCATTGTTAATAATAAGAGGATCCAACTGTAATGAAATTATTTGCCTACCTTATGGGCATCCAAAAAATCATATATTAATTCATTCATTACATATCGGGCCCAGGCCATTTGAATTTTGGTGACACATCGCTCAACTTCTACGATGACCCCATGTGGGAATTCATCTCTAGTAAAATTTCATAAAATTTTGTATGCTAACAGTTAGGTAGAAAAACAAAGTGGTTTGTTGCTTAATTATGAGATAAGAATTCCTCGCCTCCCTTGGCGGGTAGAATAGGTGCCATAGATTTCTTGTTGGGAAGCATCCTCAACAGTCAGGGCCTTCTCGGGCTCTTCTCCCTAAATAGTTAGTCATGTCATGCGATGGATTGTAGCTTCATCGACAAGGTATTTCCCTCCCAGCCAGAGGTAGATTCCATCCACTTGGGTGAGTAATAGGAGGGTACATAGAGTAACGAGTCCGTTGTGTCCAAAGTGAGTAAATTCTAGTAGGGAGAGGATGCATGCCTGGAGAAGAGGTTGAGCCAATTCTAGGATGAGTCTAAGTGACTTTCCATCTTCAGTGTGAGCATTGTGAGCATAGTTAGCAAAGGAAAGAGCGAGGAACTACTCATATTTGCAGACATCGTAATCAATGAACTGGACATCCTATAATCGTCATGTTTGGAACCCTATGATGGTGACATGCGGAGGTAAGGCATAGTCATCCGATCAGAGATTGGTGGTACTCCAAGGTCTGCTTCGGCCCTAAGGTATGCTTGAGGAGGCCATGGAAAGTCTGAGCTAGGCACATAACTGAGTTTTTACGAATGGGAAGGGTGGCTGACTCTGAATATCGGTTTGGTTAATTAGGTAGATGAAAGTCAGTTTAGTGTATGTCTTCTACCAGGAAGAAGGTGGATATGGATGAAGGAAACAATAATGAGAAAGGAGGCAAGTTTCCCACAAAGTATTGTAGGACAACCGGAGGATGTACTAGATTTGAATGTGAGCTAGTTCTAGCATGTGTGAGCATATTGTATTATGGTACTACAGGTTGTCGCATCACCGATTGGTGGTTTTGTGAGCTCTCATAGCCGTCAGTTGTGAGGTCATACTCTAGGGAAGTAGGGAGGGAGCAAGTGCTCTTGAATAGTTAGTTAAGCTCCATCATATCTCAGGTATGGAGAAGTCCACCATAGTTATTATTGGGATATCTATGGGAATGTCACAATCTTGATATATGAAGGGCCCGAGATGATGAGGCCTAATACGTGATTAGAACCTTCCATACCGTTGTGCAATTACTTTTGCAAGAGGCATCACACAGGTTTCTTGCGGCCCTCTATGTGGTTTCATTCATTCAACAAAAGAGTGGTTAGAACCCTCCCTCCCTATTTTCCTTTTGCGCACGTCGTGAGGGGGATTCAAGATGCTGGGGAGATGGATGAATTTTAAAACTTTTTAGGAGACTTGAGGAGGTAGAAAATACATAGGGTTTGGGGATGTGTAGGTCCCCATTGTTCTTAGAAGTATACTTATAGATATGGGGTTTTTTTAGTGAAGTACACTCATAGTACTTGTAGGAGCTACAATATTCCATGCACTCCTACATAGATATGTGTGCACACCTCCTGGTTGAAACCTCATACAGCTTATTCTTCAATCTATCCAAGGAATCTTCAAAATCTATTTCATAATACTTGACACTCCTACAACTTAATTCCTTGTGTGGGGTGGGGTTGATGTAATCCTCCATGCAACCCATGACCTTGTAAATATTTTCAATTATCGAGATCTGCCCATCCTTTTAGATATCATCATTGTAGTGGTCTCCTTTATATGGATCAAGTGGCACGACCATGGGTAGGGTGTCAGTATCAAGTGAAATTTGGCACTTATTCAAATTCAATATTGCATTATTTTCAAAGGCTCAGTCGATTCCTAGAAATGCAGGGTAGGGATCTGACTCATCCATGATTTCGATGACTTCAAAGTCAAACTTTGTTTTTACTCCCTCTATATTCACCTCTACCTACTCCAACTGGTTGATTTGGTATGCTGTGTATTGATTAGATAATAGAATATAAATGGGCGACCAAAACAACTTTGGTTTCCCCATCACCTCCCAGGATTTATTGGGTAAACTATTCACATCCGATCATAGATCTAACATGAATCCATCCATATCATATGCACCAATCTATGTTGACATATTAAACTCTCAACTAGTGTGCCTTTTCTTCTTGACCTGGAAGACATCCCTTTATGGAAGTAAACCTGCAATGGTGGTATCCTCTCCTTGTTATTTCATGCAATCAGTTAACATCTGAGTCAACTTACTCACAGATTCTGGATCTTTGAGAAAACACAAACAACATTGCAAGAAGGTGTTGACTTGATTTTCTCCTTCTTCCATGCGACCGAGGTTGCACAAGGATTCTACACACGCTATGCATTGAAACTCTTCTTAATGTTGTTCATATGCTTCTTTCTCAGCGCATCGCAACATAGTCTATCTATGTGCTTCTTATATCGATATTTGAATTGTGTGTTGGATTTATTCATGCACATGACATTCCTCCAAAGATCTATGCATCGTGCATTGTAGTTTTGCACATGCACGATATTCCTCCAGTGACCTCTATGTCACTCACTACACTTTTTTTGTGGATCCATGCTTCTTATAGAAACCTCTTCATCTCCCTCTGAAATTCATCTCGAACTTGTGCCTCTTCAAGAGACCTATGAGTCGCATTTTGCATCTTCTTTTACGCTCGTTCTTCCTCCAAGGATATTTGCACTCACACAGAAACTAATTCTACTGATATGCATCAAACATAGGAGGGGGCTGAGGGGGCTTCCTGATATTTCCCTCTACTTGTTGGCATGAACCCTGATCATTTGCAAGTGATTTTTATTTCAATCAGTTGAAATTTATTCATTACGAATGAGAGATTAATGCTCTAAAGGGCATCACCGCATAAATTAAAAGCGATGGGAAGTATAACATATAGGACATCGACCACCTTAAGAAAGTTTTTGAAGGATGACCAGATCTCGGCGTGTTAATATTGAGTAGTTGTATGTAATAATTTGTCAATGTCATATTGAGTTTGTAAGGTTTGATGGGAAAGCATTTATTTTTTATATTGCTCACATGTTTGGTTGTGTGTTGCAATATCCACTTGGTGTTGTAGATGTAATTGAGCATGGTATTTACCAAGTCATTCATTGTTCTCAACTATTTCAGAGAGAAAAGTGGTGGTACATTCATTCAATAGAGGGGTAGCAAGATATGCCAAGGGAATCCTACCATGTTATGCATCTAGGGTAAGTAATGAAGGGGAGTCCATGCGAAGGATATGAGTGGGATGACTAGAATTAGAGATGGAAGGAAATGGGGGTGAGGTGTGGACTGGAATTTATGCGACTAGAATTTATGCCACACTGCCTAACTTTTTTCCAAGAGCATTGATGTTGTGTAGTTCCTTAGAATGAATCTTTTGTTGTAGCAACAATTGGCAACGTAATTCATTTATGAGAGTGGCTAAGTTCGACATCATAGGAGATATTCCCATTGGAGTGGAAGGATCAAAAGGGTGAATGAAGGATATGGTTCTCTGTTGCTTGGGGCCCAATGGTGTTGGTTGAAGCAAAGCTGTAGATGAGGGATCCCAATCCCTCTTGTTTACTACTTCATTGGGAGTACCCTTGTCAGGTGAGGGTGGATTATAAGACTAATGTCGGGTTGTTTCGTCCTTTTTAATATATTGGGTACACTTTGTGCATGTCTCAAGGGATGTAGCATATTTGGATGGGAGCAGTTGAAGATGGGAAGGCTACTTGATCACTACTTGTTGAATTTCATCCTCAAAAATACATAAAGGAATGAGTGTCATGGAAGCTACCTAGTCATCACTAGGATAAATGCAAATGTTATGTGATGTGCATTCAAAAATAAGATAACCCTCATACCTATCGATAAGGGTGCGCAGGATGAATTCCCATGTTGTAATATTATGCATAAGTTGGTTATACCATTCCTTAAATAAATCATTGATGGATTGTTGTATGCATAAATCCTTGACTTCATGTAGTCACAAGAAGCAACAACCTTAAAATACATGTTTCCTACCAGTAGGCCATTCAAACCTATGAGGGGTTCACCAGAGTACCATTGCTAATAATAAGACAATCCAACTGTAATGAAATTCCTTTCTTGCATTCTGTCCATCCATACAATCATCTATAAATTCAGTCATTACACATCAGGCTCATGACATTTGAATTCTGGTGACACATCGCTCAGCTTCTATGATGACCCTATGTGGGCATTCATCTCTCGTATAATTGCATAAAATTTTGTATTATAACAACTGGGTAACAAACCAAATAGGTCTATTGCTGACTTCTGAGATAAGAATTCCCCTTCTCCCTCGGTGGGTAGAATAGGTGCCATAGATTTCTTGTTGAGAAATATCCTTAGTATTCAGATCCTTCTCAGTCTCTTCACCATAAATATTTAGGAATTTCACAATGTTGATTGCAGCTTCATCAACAGGGTAATTCCCTCCCAGCCATAGGTAGTCATCATGCACTCGAGTGAGTAATAGGAGGGTACATAGAGTAACCAGTCTAATTTGTTCAAAGTGAGGATAGTCTAGTAGGGATAGGATTCCTACCCAGAGAAGAGGTTGGGCCCATTCCTATATGAGTGTAAGTAGATTTTCATCTGCAATGTGAGAATTCTCATCATAGTTAGCGAAGGCTAGAGAGGGGAACTGCTTGTATTTTCAGACATCATAATCGATGAACCAGACATCCTATTTGAGACACTGTGAGGGTGACATGAGGAGCTAAGGCCTAGTCATGTGGTCAGTGATTGGTGGTACCCAAGGTTTTCTTTGGCCCTGAGGTATACTTGAAGAGTCCATGGAAATTATGATCTTAGCACAGAACAAAGTTTTTGCGAACAGGAGGGGTGGTTGACGTTGAATTGTGGTTTGGTTAATTAGGTAGATGAAAGTGAGTTTAGGGTATGGATTCTACTAGGAATAAGGTGGATATGGATGAAGGAAATAGTAATGAGAAAGGTGACAAGTTTCCCACCGAGTACTATGGGATAGTCGAAGGCTATACTAGCTTTGAACGTGATCTAGTTATGGCATATGTGAGTGTATTGTATTGCGATACTAAGGGTTTCAACATGGGAAATTGGTGGTTGTGTGAACTATCATGGTCATTATCTGCAAGGTCATACTCCAGGAAGGTAGGGAGGGAGAAAGTGCTCTTGAATAGTTAGTTAATCACCATGAGATCTTAGGTATGGGGAAGGTCGCTATAGTTATTTCTAGGACTATCCATGGGAACATTACCATATTGATATATGAAGGGGCTAGGATGATCGGGCCCAGTACGTGATTATAATATCTTCCATGCACTCCTAAGCAAAGATGTGTGTTCACCTCCTAGTTGGCACCTCATATATATTATTCTATCATATATCCAAGTCTTCTTCAAAATCCATGTCATAATACTTGACACTACTCCAACTTAATTCCTTATCTACGGTGGGGTTGATGTAATCCTCCTTGTGCCTCGTGAACTTGTAAATATTTACAATTTTCAAGCTTTGTGCATCCTCATCGATAGGATAATTGTAGCAGTAGCCTTCATATGATCAAGTGGAACAACCATTCCAGGGTGTTAGTCTCAAATAACATTTGGCGCTTCTTCAAATTAAATAATGCATTGTTCTCAAAATCCCAGTGGATTCCTAGAAATGCAAGGTAGGGATTTGACTCATCCATCATTGCAATGAATTCAAAGTTGGACTTTTTTTCTAATCCCTCTATATTCACTTCTACCTACTCAAGTTGGGAAATGGGATATATCTTGTATTGATTAGATAATCGAAGCTGAATGGTCAACCCGACCAACTTTGGTTTCCCCATCACTTCCTAGGATTTCTTGGGTAAAATGTTCACATCGGATCCTAGATCCATCTTGACTCTATCCATATCATACCCACCAAGCTATGTTGTCATATTAAACTCCTGGATAGTGCACTTTTATCTCTAACCTGGTAGACATCTCTCTCTAGAAGTTGAGTTGAAATGATGGTCTCCTCTCCTTGTTATTTCATGCAAGCAGTTAACATCTGAGTCAGCTTACTCGCATCTTCTGGATCTATGAGAAAACACAAACAATAGTGCAAGAAGGTATTGAATTGATATTTTACTTCTTCCATGCGATTGAGGTCGTACAAGTCTTATGCCCACATTATGCACTACAATTCTTCTTAGCATTATTCATACACTTCATGCTCAACGCGTCGCATCATAGTCTTTCTACGTGCTTATTCTATCGATATTTGGATTGCATGTTATATTTCTTCATGCACACAAGATCGCTCTAAAGATATCTTCATCGTGCGTTGTACTTTTGTGCATGCATGGGATTCCTCCATCGACCTCTTTGTCGCCCACTACACTTCTTCACAGATCCATGATTCTTCTAGCAACCTCTACATCACCACTAAAAATCCTCTTGGATCTATGCCTCTTCAAGAGACCTCCGAGTCACGCGTTGCATATCTTTTCACGCTTGTTCTTACTCCAAATCTCTCTATGCATCGTACGAAAACTAATTTTGTTGATCCGCATCAAGCTTAGGAGGGGGCTAGGGTGCCTTCCTGATATTTTCCTCTACTTGTTGACATGAACCTTGTCCTTTCTCAAAGTCTTCCCATGTCTTCGCCCCTCCAAGGGTTACTACCCATATGTCCACTTATCCATTCTTCTTCTTGCTTTTAAGTGGCTCAGCATGTTCCATGTTACAGTTACCCTTCTTATCCTCCCATGTGATTAGCAATTCTGGACAATCCTTAGTTACATGTTCAGGACTATAACAATATGTACAAAGAACATGGAGCTTATTGAAAAATTGTGAGACAAGACCAATCTCACTGCAATTTAAACATGTGGGGAGTTTGTCGCCTCCTCCACCATATCCTCATTTGTGGCTACATCCATACCCACCTCGAGGTCCTCCTTGATATCCTCCTCTGTCACTTCCACTGTGCTCACCACCCTTTTTTTCCTCTTGTACTTGGAATGCATCCTGAGTATTATCTTGTATAAATTAGATGCACTGACAACTACTAATATCGTGGCTAATGGACTTACAAAATTCATAGAAGGGGGTGTGATTCATTTCTTGATACTTTTGTAAGGTGGGGCAGCGGGGTGGCACATGGCCCCATTGACATCATAATTCACACCACTCTGACTGTCCAAATGTAAATGCACTTGGCACATATGTCGCCACATAATTTGGAAGGGTCGAGAACTTGTCTCATCAATGTCCTTCTGAATGACATCTAGTGCACCACACATGTTGGCGCACTACCTTAGCCTCAACCATATCTTGTAACTGTATTGTTAGGTTGTCCAGTTGTGACTGAACTTGTGCCAACCTAGTTGATGTTTTTGCGCCTCCAGGTGTGGCTTCTAAGAGCATCGTGGTCTCTACTCCCTCATCCTGACTCATCACCTTTTGTTGGGTGAGAGAGACCTGGATATGGGCGATAAACCCCGCAATGAACCATTATCTGTGTTCCATGTCCTGGATATGGAACATCAACCTAGCCAACAATATTTTGAACCGATGTTCATAATCCGAGATGGTCTCTCCTTCCTTCTCCTTCATTTCCTTGGTTTTTGTAATGCATTGGGACTCTGACTTCAGATTCTAAAATTCTTGAATAAAATCCTATTTGATCTTAGCTAGGAACCTTTCTTGTCCTTCTATCACAGTAGCCTTATACTTCATGTACCACGTGAAGGCCTGATCCATGAACATAGTCTCTAGTTGTGTGATCTTAGCCACCTCATATTAGTCACCTCATCAGTAAATATCAACATACTATGTCATTTGACCATATTGGAACAAGAGTCAGTTCCACTCTTATGACTACCATTTCTTGGATCCTTCCACACCACTATCGCTTGGGTTAAAGTATTATTGAATTTACCTTCTCCTTGTGTCGTCACTCCTTTCCTCTTCTTCTCTTTCTTGAACATTAACCTCTTCACTATTTGATGTTTATTATTTGTGATTAAACATCCACAACGGGGGTGGAAAAAAGCAGGGAGTAAGACCATATTCTCCTAAAATATCTTGTGAGAAGACCCAAATATCTATCTAGCTACAACTATGAAAGACTATCTAACATTATCAGTTCATCTCCCATACCACTAGGGGATCCTCCATATTCCTTCACTTATAACGCATCCACATCTTGTGCCCCCTCCTCCTGATTTTATTGTGCACCACCAACATGCCCACCTCCCTCTAGGGTGATCTGCACACTACCACAATGCAATTCATCTCTTGGTTCAATCTGCACACTGCCACCCTACGTAGAGTCATTTTCTTCGCTCAACACATGAATTCTCCATGCACCACTTTTTTGGTGGCTCAACGTACCGCCTGTAATGTACCTCAATTTTGTCATAAAAAAAAAATCTTCTTTGTTGTACTATCCTCTATTTTATTTTAATAGATTCATAATGAAGAAGTGGCAATGTTCATTTGTTTATAGATCTATAATCCATCTGTCCTATTTCAACAATCCTGTACCAGACTAATTTAAAACTTAGTAAGATAAATCCTCTAAAAGTCCCATCACCTTTATTCAACACATATTTAAAACTATATCTATTTATATAGTGTTGATATATATGTATGTATATATATAGGACTTGTGGTCCTAAGTCTCTTTTAACATATGTTTTCTTAGGTTGGCGTGCAAGGTGGTATCATTTGGTCTTAGGAGGAACTTATCTACCAAGGAGAGGTCGTTGGGAATTATAACCTAGGTAGCATATACCTGGTAGCGTATGAGTCAACATCCTCCTTTTAAAGGGGCCGAGTCATTACATGGGCTTCCCTTGTGAATTTATTCGTGGATATAGTCCTTCTAGTCATTAAGATTATCAGAGTTTTATGTAAGGAATTTATGTGCGCAAAACTCTGTTTACTACAAGTCTTAACTAATCATTATCTTAACAAAAGAAAACATCGACCATAGTCTAACTGAAACGAGACAGTTAAACCCCAACTATACTCGATTAGTCTCTTCTTGAAAGACACGACCATTAAATGTGTATTTTGGTTATTAAGGGAAGGGGATGTGTTTGTCAAAGAAGTTAAGACTCTGCTCCTGTAATCAAAGGAATTTTTGTATATGTAGGTTATGATGACCTTCCCACCTTTCCTTCCTCTAATCTTTTCTTTCCAAGTTTTCCCTATCATATGGCCTAACCAACCCCGTACTTCGGCATTTACTCTGGTAGCTCATCCTCAACATAGGGTTAGGAAAGTTCCTTCCTTGTCATTGTGACTCTCCGAAAATCATCTTTGTGTGTTGTTCCTTCGGTGTGGGGAAGCTATCGTTCTGGAGGTCGTTTTCCTAGCAATCTAGTCGCCAAGGTCCGTTTCACTAGTAAGTTTCTATTAGGATATCATGTCTTAAGCAGAGGAGTAAAGTTTCATAGATTTATTTCGGTGAAGGTCCTTTTCATCCTGTATATCTTACCACATAGTTTATTTACATTTCTTCCCTTAACGTTAAATCTTCCTATCCTTCAGGGTTAATCTTAATCTGAAATCGATTTGGATTATTCGTGAATTTCTATTTTTGGTCTCCTCATTTCAAATTTCCATAGGCTTACCATTTTAGCCCCTAGTAATTTTAGTTTAGGGTTACAATATGCCCAAAATTCATTCTCCTTCACGCTCCTTCCTGGTAGTTGTACAACGAGACCGAATTTGGGCCCAGATGATGTTTCGTAATATTTGTTGGTATACCCTGTGTGTAACACCTCCTTTTTCTTTACTTTGTGAAGGGTGAGTCCACCTGACGGTATTATACTCAGACCCTTAACTGGTCTTGACCAAGAAAACCTACAGTGAATTCTTACCTGGTATAATTACAAAATTTGTCTAAGATTTTCGCATACAGTTTTTGGAACTACCTTAGGGTATGCGACTTTGAGTTAATAGTTATATGTGTACTTTACAAAGAATATTTTCTTCTCTCGAATCAAAGTCAAACAATAGTTTTTTTGTGTTGGTAATACTATAAGTTGCAAGGTGACCTCTCAGGGTCTGGATATGACATTCTCTGTGTTGACTTCTTGATTCAGCCTGACTTTCTGTAAATTTGATTTTGGAAAGGTTTAAAACATGTCCTTGGAACAACTCAAATTATACCATTTATGTATTAAGGAAAACCAATACTGTCGTATATTTCACTTTGTTTAATTTCATTGGTTGTTGTAACTGTCTCCTTTTTTATTATCTTTAATTGTTTAAAGTGTTGGTATAAGCCACTAATGGTGGGCCTTGTTGATGTGAGGTACCCATCAGGGATTTTATGCACCCTCCTCCCTAGGCTCGGTCATCTACCTAGTTAGCAAGTGACAAGACAAGGATCTTATCCTACGCATCAAAAAGATGAGTGTCTCTCTAGAAAGAAAAAAAAGTAAACTGTTGGTTAACGTTTGTCATCCTGTTGTTGTTTTTCATTACTTTTATTCAACTAAAAGTTAATAATTACAGGGTTTACTTTTCTTTGCAGGGCTTTGGTCTATGCAAGTCCCAGATACCCACCCCTGTCTTCGGTGAAAAAGGTATTCGAGTTCTGAACCCATCATTTCTCAGGCTAAACTCTACAAGTTATAAGACATACAAAGGAGATCGTGGCCTCGTCTAGTTTGTTATAATTAGTTATATGTCGAATTTGGTTAGTGTTTTTTTGAAGTATACCTCATGGTCGTATTTGCACTGTTGGAATAACACCAGTACTTTCACATGTATTGAATCCGTGTTTGATTTTAAATTGGGTCAAAATATGTAATAAACTTTCTTATTTGTTCACTGGCGATCTTGGTTGAAAATACTCATAATGATAGGTTGAATCATAGTGAGTCCATCTCTTAAATTCGAGAATTGAATTTACTGTTTTAAAAAAATGAAAAGATGAAGTTTATACAACTCAGCTCTGTCTATTCCATTTTACTATTCTGGCACTAATATGTTCCCAGAATTTAGCTTATAGTAATAGAGTTATTGGTACTCTTCTATTTCATTATATTCAATTTATATGGAGATATGAGTCAGGGTTGTTGCTTTAGCTAGAAATTTCAAATCATATCGTATTACAAAAAAAATACAAAACTACAAAAGGGGTTTCCAGCATCTCTAATTCTGAAGGATATTATTGGTCTCCTACATCCAGCATATCATTTGTAGTTCTAGTTACATGTCTGTTAGAAACTTTATGATGCTCATAGTATAGGAACGGATATATATATATATATATATATATATATATATATATATATGCTTGCTATTGCAGACATTAGCTCTTGGTTTTATTCTATAATGTTTACACAGATCTCCAACAATAATTAGACATGTTCTAGCTCTTGGTTTTATTCTATAATGTTTACACAGATCTCCAATAGTAATTAGACATGTGCTTTCCTATATGTGATATAATTATATCATGGAAAAAAATATAGTGTTTCATATTAGTTTAATTCCATACTAAGCGGGCAGATAATGGCCCGAGTAAACTTATGATTCTGAGTTTTTATTTATAGAAATATAAATATCCCATTTATATAGCCTTAGTTTCCACTTCGTTCGTACATAAATAGTTTTGTACAAGGAACTTTGATGTACTGAATTTACCCTACAACTACCTCTGTATAGCAGTAATCTAGTTTATAGAAAAATGATTGCTACCATAATTTAATCATGTTAAATCCTTTCGACTGTCATAACAAATAAAAGGCAATTTCTAACAATCATTTAGAATTTAATCCAATCATAAAGATTCACTTAGAATTTCATTTATAATATATTCTATCAGCATTTAGGCTCCATACACTTGAACAGATTTTACCCAAGTTATTAGATCAAATTCAATATTAATAGATATACTACATTAGGGATTTAATCGTTTACCAGAGAATGTAAAATACTTCAACTCGGAATAAGAAAATGCATTACATAAGATATATAATCATTCAAACAGATAAGGATTAATTCAACATATCTGAACCAACTTGTGGAAAGACAAAGGGAACAACCACATTCCTCCCAACCACAGAACAGGGTAGACAAACTTGTCATGTTCACCCCCTAGCCTGACCATGAATACATGAGGGATAAATCGGAACTCCTTCCTAGCAGTGTCATTCAACTTCAATACTCTTCTCCTTGCCTCACACTCAACAAGTAGTGTTCATAATAGCAAGCAATCAATAATATTTTTCCCAACATACTAGGCAGCATCCTGCCTCCTCCCATAAACTATTTATCAAAAAACATATTTTTGCCTAGGTTTTTTCCCTCCCTTGGGAATTTTCACATCTTTCTAAATCCCTGATTTTTAGGTGTTGTCAATGGACAAATCCTTGATTTTCCACTTGTAACAATTAGTCCTGAGGTAGTTCTAACATGTTGCCACTCATGGAGTCATGGTCAGTTGATTTTAACATGGTTGTTCCATTTGTCCTCCTGCAATAATTATTAAATATTATGTTTTCATACAAGTGTCATAGTCAAATAGTTAGTTGGGTCAAATCAAATCTCTGCCCAACAGTCATAATAATTAATTACAGTTTTCCAAATTCGAAATTTGGAATTGCCATAAATGGCAAATATTTTCCAAATTCAAATTTACCAAAAATGAAATAATTTTCCTAACAATTTTTGAATTAAAAAAATAATTTGTTTTTGGGGATGTCACATCCTTTCCCCCTTCAATAAAACATTGTCCTTAGTGTTCGTTCCCTTCTTGGAACGGGATTGGATGAGATTTCTGCAAATCTCCCTCCAACTCCCAAGTGGCCTCCTTAGGACTAAAGTTCTTCAATTGCACCTTTACCTAAGCGACGGCTCTGTTCCGAAATGTTATTTCTCTCTAGTCCAAAATGCGCAGGGGTTCCACCTGGAACTTGCCTTCTGGTTCCACCTGCACCAAGTTCCAATCGATCATGTGAGTAGGATCATGAAGATAATTTTTCAACAAAGAAACATGAAATACGTTATGAATTTTTAGATTAGATGGAAGTGCAAGTTGGTATGCTACGAGTCTAATTCGAGATAGTATCTCGAAGGGCCCACAAAACATAGGTGCCAACTTGGCACAGTTCCCCATTTTTAGTGAACTTTTTTGGGATTTGACTTTTAAGTAAACATGATCTCCTACTTGAAACTCCAAGTTTCTTCTTTTCTAGTTCGCATAACTTTTCTGTCTGTCCTGTGCCTCCTTTAAATTCCGTTGTACCTTTCTTACCATATTCTCCATTTCTTGGAGCATCTTTGGTCCAACCATGAGTCTATCAACCGGATTATCCAAACTAATTGGAGTCATATAATTCCTATCGTATAGTACCTCTAAGGGGCTCAACTTAGCCGAAGTTTGGTGCCCATTGTTATATGAAAATTCTACCAAGTGTAGGTAGTCCTCCCACTTTCTTTTGTTCTTACGTACATGCAGAGCATATATTCTACGATTTGGTTTGTCCTTTCGGTCTATCCATCCGTTTGTGGATGATAACTTATACTGAAATTCAAATTAGTATTTATCCCTGCAAACAATTATTTCCAAAAAGCGGATGTGAATTTTATGTCTCTATCTGAAATCACCACTTTAGGAATACCATGCAGACTAAAAATTTCTTTCATAAATATTTCAACAATGTTTATAGCTTTAAAAGTAGACTTTACGGGAATAAAGTGTGCAGACTTACTCAGTATATTGATTACCACCATAATAGAATCATTGGGTTTCTGAGTTTTAGGCAAAATTGTAATAAAGTCTAGCGATATGGTCTCCCATTTCCATTCTGGTACTAGTAATGGATGTAATAGGTCGGGTGGATGTTGGTGTTCGGCCTTAACCTGCTGACAATATTGGCACCTAGCCAAGTATTCTATTGTTTTGCCCTTCATATTAGGCCAATAAAATAGTTGTCTAAGTGTTGTTATCGTTTTTTGGTATCCTGGATGACCAAAATACGATTTCTTATGCACTTCATCCAAGATTGTTCTCTTTAACTCTGTTGAATTCGGTATGAAAAGTCTGTTTTAAAATCATAATAGTCCATTTTTGTTGATACTCAGATTTGGTTTATCTGAGTTTGCAGTAATGTTTTGTAATTATTCCATTATCTTAGTGTAATTTTCATCGTTAATACCTATCGTCCTTATTCTCTGTTCCAGATCACTTTCTGCCCTGCTGACATTTATCTCAAATAACCCATGGACTCTTCTGCTTAAAGAATCTACGACCTTATTTTCCTTTCCCTTGATATGTCTTACCTCAAATTCAAATTCGATCAATAAGGCTAGGCACCTTGCTTGCCTTGCATTAATATCTGACTGACTAAACATTTATTTTACACCACTATTGTATGTTAGTAATATATATTTTTTTCCCATTATGTAGTGTTGCCACATTTTTAAGGTGTGAATTACTATTGTCAATTCTAAGTCAGGAGTGACGTAGTTTCTCTCATGCTCCTTTAGTTTATGGGACACATAACAAATAAAATGTCCTTCTTGAGTTAGGACACCACCTATTCCTTCTTTAATTGCATCAACACAGACAGTAAAGTCCTTATCTAGGTCTTCTACCTTTAAAATGGGTGTGGTTGTCAATAATTCCTTCAACTTGTTAAAACTATCTTGACACTTTTGTGACCAATTAAACTTGGTCCCTTTCTTTTGCAATGATGTGATAGGGTAAGCAATTTTGGAAAACCCCTCTATAAATCTACGATAATATACGATGATTCCCATGGATGACTGGATATCCACTACGTCGTTAGGTACCGTCCATTCCATGATGGCTCTTATTTTCTCAGGGTCGACTGTAATGCCTTCTACAGAAATTACATGTCCTAGGTATTGTATTTTCCTTTGGTAAAAATCACACTTATCGAATTTAGCGTATAGTTTGTGCTTCCTCAAGGTTTGAAGAACTATTCTTAAGTGTTCTTCGTGTTCTTCTTTTGTTTTAGAATAGACCAGAATATCGTCGATAAATACCAGTATGAATTTGTCCAAGTACTGACTAAAAATATTGTTCATTAGGCACATAAACGTGGTTGGTGTGTTAGTGAGTCCGAAAGGTATAACTATGAATTTGTAATGTCCATATCATGTTCGAAAAGCTGTTTTGATTATGTCCTCATCTTTTATCCTAACTTGATGATAACCAAATCATAAATCCAACTTTGAAAAGATCTTGGCCCCACCTACTTGATCGAACATATCATTTATCCTAGGTAAGGGTTACTTGTTCTTAATAGTCATTTTATTCAATTGTCTATAGTCGAAACATAGTCTTAGAGTACCGTCTTTCTTTTTCACAAAGAGGACTGGTGCTCCCCAAGGTGACACACTCAGTCTAATATACTCTTTGTCCAATAATTTCTATAGTTGAATTTTTAATTCTATCAATTATGGTAAACTCATTCGGTAAGGTGCTTTAGAGCTAGGGGTTGAACCAGGTAGCAGGTCTATGGAGAAGTCTATTTCCCTTCTAGGGGGTAATTGAAGTATCTCATCAACAAACACGTCTCTGAATTCAGGTAGAACAACAAATTCTTCCAAGTTGGGCTTATTTTCTTCTCCTAACAGATTAGTTATCTGAATGGTGTAAACTTGAGAGCCCTTTCTCATGCATTTCTTGAATTGCATTGTTGTGACTTGTCTAATTGATATTGGTTTTGGTATACCTTGGGCTGTTCTGTTGAAAAGTCAACAAGAAACATGTGTCTAATTTACTTTTCCCTAATTAAATTAGACAATAAATATTAATCTATTATCTCATTCATAACTGAGTGATTTGGAATTGTAACAGAATTACAAGTGTAGTTAAGTGAGTTAAGCTTAGTTGTATTAGTGCGA
>ML854235.1:17166-29070 GCA_009831015.1 Picea engelmannii
ATGCAACTGAAGACTTTCCACGGTTAACTACATGCATGTCATTCCAATGGACACCAGTTGAGATAACAGGTGAAAGGGACAGTTGGCTATCAGTTGTGATTTGTTCACACATGCAGTGGATATGCTTATGAGCATGTGCAAACAATTCGATTCATTGAGAGAATTTGGATTGCAGAGATTGTGCAGAGGAGGAAAGTTGTCTGGACACAGGAATTGGCGCATGTATTTGCTAATTTGTGTATGACAGTGTGAGACGATTGTATTGTACTGAGAGATATTGGATTAGAGTTTTGTATGAGATTGTTTCATGATTCATGATATACATAATATATGATAGTAGGGGTTTTTATCTTTATGCTTTCCCGGTAAAACTTATTGTGTTATGTGTTATTGATATTTCACTTTGTGCTTATGGTTGTGATCGTGGTTTAAATTGCTTCTACAAAAGTAATAGTAGAAGTGATTCTATATTTAACAATAGCGGAACATGTTAGATCAAGAGAATCGCAGGAATATACATTAATTTGTATCGAAATTTCTACATGTTCTAGTAGTATCATAATCATCTTTATACTTAAGTGTCTTTGTATAACAATCTAGAACTTCTTTGTGCTTTTGCAACCAATCCATTTCGATAATCACGTCATAAGATCCTAGTGGTAGAATGTTCATATTTGTTCTTATGTTTTGACCATCTACATTGAACTCAAAATCAACAATAAAGTCAACCACTTTCCTTTTAGTTCATGTTGCTAGTTGTACCAACCATGATTTTGTGTGTTTCATTTTCTTAAGTTTATTTGACTCTACCACACTAGGAGTGATATAACTTAACGTAGCTCAAGGATCAATTAAAACATAAATTCTAGTGTTATTGATTTTACCTTCCATTTCCACCACAGAGGACTGGTGGTCATCTTGTCCACCATCTACAGCCGCATTGATTCGATGAAAGCTTCTTCCTACATCACCCATTGTCGAAGCTTCCTGCAAGTTATGAAAAACAGTTATGTTTGTTGAATTAAAATGTGGACAGTTCCTCCTTAGATGAGGTTCTCCACATTCCCAACACTTTAATGGTTCGTGGGGGTTGTCCCCAAACTTTTTCATTCCCAGGTTCACTAGTTTACTGCTACCTTGCGTATTTGGATTACAGGAGTGAAATTCGTTTCTCGGAAAGATTTTTACTGCATTTTGATACGGAGTTGGTTGGTATCCCTTCTTCTATTGGTTCATTCAATCTTGTTTCTTATTATTCCAAGCTTTGGGAAACTATGCCCATTGTTTGTACTGGTCGTAGCACATTCGTTCTTTCTGGAATACTTCACTCAAGGACTTGGGGTTGTCAAACTCAATTTTGTCCCTGTAAGACTGTGGTAAACAACTTAGGAACTGCTGGATTTTTACCTTGTCCTCCTAGATATAAGGTACAAACCTTAGTAATTCCAGGAATTTGTTTATAAGATCCTCCATCGTCATCTGACCAAGTCGTATCTCATAAAATTCTTTGGTTTTCCTTTCATAGTATCTTTCAGAAAGGTATTGTTTCTTGAAATATTTCTTAAAGTCAGACCACTCCATCTGTTTCTCCTTTAGGCCCTTGGCCAATTTCAGATCTTTCCACCAAATGTTGGCTTTTCCTTTCAGATTGTAAGTGGCCATTCTAACCTTCATATTGCTGGAATAGTTATATATCTAGAAATATTTATTGATTTCTAATAACCATGCTTTAGCTTCCTCACCTTTCCTAGATTCCCCATCAAATGTAGCGGGTTTGATATTCTTAAATTCTCCCTCAAGATGATCTACATGTTTGATTTTTCTGTCCACTTTTTCCTTATCTTAAGCTGAAGGGGTACCTTCAGATGAGTTGTCCTCTTTTTCTTCCTCAGAACCAAAATTCTTGGAGGCCCTTTTGCTGACCTCTTCTTCATTGTTATATTCCTTTGGGATTTTCTTTGTCACTATACTGCGCAACTGGACTTCATTTATTTCATGTTGCTCATGTTGTGCTTTCTTCAGTTTCTCATTGTCGGCTTTGAAAAGTTGCATCTCAACAATGAGATTCCTCGTTGTTTCTAGATCTTTAGTAGGTGAGCTTCCATCACTATTCTTTCTCTAATTTTCGGGAAGTATTTGTTTAGGATTCCCATTAAGTCTAATTTTTGTGTCATCCTGAACTGCCATGATTAACACAAAACATAAAAGGAATTTATGTTTGCAATAATAAAGGTTTATTAGTTTTACATAAACAGAATTATATGCTAAGTAAATTAGATGGCCCTGTTCAAGGTCCAAGTGTTGTAACCTGGCTCTGATACCATATGTAATGTACCTCAATTTTTTCATAAAAAAAAAATCTTCCTTGGGGTACTATCCTCTATTTTAGTTTAATAGATTCATAACGAAGGAGTGGCAATGTTCATTTGTTTATAGATCTATAATCCATCTGTCCTATTTCGAAAATCATGTACTAGACTAATTTAAAACTTAGTAAGAGGGATCCTATAAAAGTCCCATCACCTTTCTTTATCACATATTTAAAACTATATCTATTTATATAGTGTTTATATATATATATATATATATAGGACTTATGGTCCTAAGTCTCTTTTAACATATTTTTTCTTAGGTTGGCATGGAAGGCTGTATCATTTGGTCTTAGGAGGAACTTATCTACCAAGGAGAGGTTTTTGGGAATTATAACCTAGGTAGAATATACCTGGTAGCATATGAGTCGAAATCCTCCTTTGAAAGGGGCTGAGTCATTACACGGGCTTTCCTTGTGAATTTCTTCATGGATATAGTCCTTCTAGTCACTAAGATTATCAGAGTTTTAGGTAAGGAATTTTTATGTGCAAAACTCTGTTTACTACAAGTCTTAACTAAGCATTAGCTTAACAAAAAAAAACATCGGCCATAGTCTAACTGAAACGAGAGAGTTAACCCCCAACTATACTCAATTAGTCACTTCTCGAAAGAGACAGCCATTAAATGTGTATTTTGGTTATTAAGGGCATGGGTTGTACTTATCAGAGAAGTTAAGGCTCTTCTCCTGTAATCAAAGGAAGTTTTGTATATGCAAGTTATGATGACCTTCCCACCTGTCTTTCCTATAATCTTGTCTTGCCAAGTTTTCCCTAGCACATGGCCTGCCCAACCCCGTACTTCGACATTTACTCTGGTAGATCATCCTCAACTTAGGGTTAGGTGAGTTCCTTCATCATCATTGTGACTCTCTAAAGATCAACTCTCTGTGTTGTTCCTTCGGTGTGGGGAAGTTATCATTATGGAGGTCATTTTCCCAGTAATCTAATCGACAAGGTCTGTCTCACTGGTAAGTTTCTATTACGTTATCATGTGTTAAGCAGAGTAGTAAAGTTTCGTAGATTTATTTCAGTGAAGGTCCTTATCATCCTGTAGATCTTACCACAATGTTTATTTACATTTCTTCCCCTAATGTTAAAGCTTGCTATCGTTTGGGGTTAATCTTATTCTGAAATCGGTTTGGATTATTTGTGCATTTCTATTTTTTCTCTCCTCGTTTCAAATTTCCAGAGGCTTACCATTTTAGCCCCTGGTAATTTTAGTTTAGGGTTACAATATGTCCAAAAGTCATTCTCCTTCATGCTCCTTCCCGGTAGTTGTACAACGAGACCTGAGTTGGGCCCAGATGAGGTTTCATAATATTTGTGTGCATACCCTATGTGTAACACCTCCTTTTTCTTTACTTTGTGAAGGGTGAGTCCACCTGATGATATTATACTCATACCCTTAATTGGTCTTGACCAAGAAAACCTACAGTGAATTCTTACTTGGTATAATTACAAAATTTGTCTAAGATGTTCGCGTATAGTTTCTAGAACTACCTTAGGGTATGCGACTTTGAGTTAATAGTCCTATGTGTACTTTATAAAGAATGTTTTCTTCTGTCGAATGAAAGTTGAACAATAGTTTTCTTTTTGTTGGTAATACTGTAAATTGCAAGGCGACCTCTCGGGGTCTAGTTATGACATTCTCTGTGTTCACTGCTTGATTCAGCCTTACTTTCTGTAAATTCGATTTTGGAAAGGTTTAAAACATGTCCTTGGCACAACTCGACTTATACCGTTTATGTATTAAGGAAAACTAATACTATCGTCTATTTCACTTTGTTTAATTTTGTTGGTTGATGTAAGTGTCTCCTTTTTTATTATCTTTAATTGCTTAAAGTGTTGGTATAAGTCACTAATGGTGGGGCTTGTTGATGTGAGGTACCCATCAGGGATTTGTTGCACCCTCCTCCCTCAAACCGATCGTCTACCCAGTTAGCAAGCGACAAGACAAGGATCTGAGTTGTGCATCGAAAATATGAGTGTCTCTTTGGAACGAAAAAAAATAAACTGTTGGTTAACGTTTTTCATCCTGTTGTTGTTTTTTGTTACTTTTCTTCAACTAAAAGTTAATAATTACGGGTTTTACTTTTCTTTGCAGGGCTTCGGTCTATGCAAGTCCTGAATACCCACCCCTGTCTTCGGTGAAAAAGGTATTTGGGTTCTGAACCCATCATTTATCAGGCTAAACTCTACAGGTTCTAAGACATACAAAGGAGATCGTGGCCTCGTCTAGAATGTTATAATTAGTTCTATCTTGACTTCGATAATGTTTTGTTGAAGTATACCCCAAGGTCGTATTTCCACTATTGGAATGACACTAGTACTTGCACATGTATTGAATCTGTGTTTGATTTTAAATTAGGTCAAAATATGTAATAAACTTTCCTATTTTTTGAATGGCGATCCTGGTCGAAAATACTCGGAATGATAGGTTGAATCATAGTGAGTCCATCTCTTAAATTCGATCACTGAATTTACTATTTTAAAAAAATGAAAAGATGAAGTTTATACAACTTGGCTATGGTTGTTCCATTTGACTATTTTGGCACTAATATGTTCCCATAATTTAGATTATAGTAATAGAGTTATTGGTACTCTTCTATTTCATTATATTTGATTTATATGGAGATATGAGTCGGGGTTGTTGCTTTAGCTAGAAATTTCAAATCGTATCGAATTACAAAAACAAATACAAAACTACAAAAGGGGTTTCCAGCATCTCTAATTCTGAAGGAAATTATTGGTCTCCTACATCCAGCATATCATTTGCAGTTCTAGTTACATGTATGTTAGAAACTTTATCATGCTCATAGTATAGGAACGAATATATATATATATATATATGCTTGTTATTGCAAACATTAGATCTTAGTTTTCTTCTATAATGTTTACACAAATCTCCAACAGTAATTAGACATGTGATTTCCTATATGTGATATAATTATATCGTGGAAAAAAATATAGTGTTTCGTATTAGTTTAATTCCATACTAAGCGGACAAATAGCGGCATAAGTAAACTTATGATTCTGATTTTTTATTTACAGAAACATAAATATCCCATTTATATAGACTTATTTTCCACTTCATTTGTACATAGATAGTTTTGTACAAGGAACTTCGATATACTTAATTTACCCTACAACTACCTCTGTATAGCAGTAATCTAGTTTACAGAAAAATGATTGCTACCAGAATTTAGTCATGTTAAATCCTTTTGACTGTCATAACAAATAAAAGGCAATTTCTAACCATCGTTCTAAATTTAATCCAATCATAAAGAGTCACTCAGAAGTTTATTTATAAGATATTCTGTCAGCATTTAGGCTCCATACACTCGAACAGATTTTACCCAAGTTATTATATCAAATTCAATATTAATAGATATACTACATCAGGGATTTAATCGTTTACCAGAGAATGGAAAATACTTCAACTCAGAATTACCAAATGCATTACATCAGATATATAATCATTCAAACAGAGAAGGAGTAATTCAACATATTTGAACCAACTTGCAGAAAGACAAAGGGAACAACCACGTTCCTCCCAACCGTAGAACAGGGTAGCCAAACTTGTCCTGTTCACCCCCTAACCTGACCATGAATCCACAAGGGCTAACTCATAAATCCTTCCTAGCAGTGTCATTCAAATTCATCACTCTGATCCTTGCCTCACACTCATCAGGTAGTGTTCATAACAACAAGCAATGAATAATCTTTTCCCCAGCATACTAGGCATCGTCCTACCTCCTCCCATATGTTATTTATCAAAAACCATTATTTTGCCTAGGTCTTTTCCCTCCCTTGGGAACTTTCGCAGCTTTCCAAATCCCTTATTTTTAGGGGTTGCCAATGGCCAAATCCCTGATTTTCCAGTTTTAACAATCAGTCTTGAGGTAGTTCCAACATGTTCCCCACTCATGGAGTCATGGTCAATTGATTTTAACATGGTTGTTCCATTTGTCCTCCTGCAATAATTATAAAATATTATGTTTTCATACAAGTTTCATAGTCAAATAGTTAGTTGAGTCAAATCATATCTCTGCCCAACATTCATAAGAATTAATTACAATTTACCAAATTCGAAATTCAAAACGAAATAATTTTCCTAACAATTTTTGAATTAAAAAAAATAATTTATTTTTGGGGATGTCACACCACCACTTCACCAAGAGACAAAATCCCATATTATTGGTGCCCACCATACAATTTTATAACCTCTCTTCTTGTCATTGCTTAATTGTTTGACACTTCCTCTTGAGATTCCACCAACACACCACAAATTTATGCCTGCGCACCACACATGTGTGCCCTTCCTCTTTTCAATGTTGTGGCATATTACAATAGCCAAAGGGTATGGGATTTTTCAACTAGGCCCTCACTACCACTACTACCATTATTTCTATCTTCGACTCCAAGCCTCTTCACAGGCTTGTTCTTTCATGTGCTCCACTCTAGAAAAACATCCTCTCCCACACTACTACATGGTGTGAGATTCCTCTTCATTTTCGGCCCAACAACTCATTGCACACCCTCGGCTAACTCTTCTCTACTCTTTCTCTTAGCTTTCTCCTCACTGGATCCATTATTTGGTTCTTTCTAACCCACCTTTGCGAGAACCCTCCCAATACTCAGGGGTTTACTCAACCATCCTATCATGCTCCATGCACATCATTATGTTTTCTATGAACAACATATTCATACAAAGGGGAATCTCTTATAACATCCACTTTCTTATACCTTCTTCAAACTTTATTTCAACCTCCCTGAAAGAATCACCATATTCTATAGAAAACTCAATAATGTAGCCTTCCTTCACTCAACAAAACAATAAATAAATAGCTTGAGTCCACTTTTTATCCAGTTCTTTTAGACTATCAAGATTGGATTGATCCATTTTAGTCTACTTGGTTGCATTGTAGTCTAGTTGGTTAGGATACTCAAATCTCACCCAAGAGACCCAAATTCAAGTCTCAGCAACAAAACCATTTTTTGGCATTATGTAGTGTCGATGTTTTAGTACATGCTTGCATGCTCACTATTATTCTTAACACTGGGGGGTTTGAGACCAAGGAATCATCCAGAGCGTGCCCAACAAAAACCCCTAAGCACTGACATATTAATCCTTGGTCAATGCCAAGGAAGGTCTCACTAGAGATGCAGATAGGATCAAAGATACCATAAGTTTTATATCCTTAATTTTCACCCTATAGGTCAGAGAGAAGCCAT
This sequence comes from Picea engelmannii, assembly GCA_009831015.1. Taxonomy (NCBI): domain Eukaryota; kingdom Viridiplantae; phylum Streptophyta; class Pinopsida; order Pinales; family Pinaceae; genus Picea; species Picea engelmannii. Next base: position 24,771 of record ML854235.1, read on the forward strand.
CAAAGAATAAAATCCATAATACAATTTTTTCTTGAGGTTTGACCCCTTCCAGGGCATTTTTCCAAGCCCTCACGTGACACCTATAAGGAGACAAGTGAGGACTCGCTAGACACCAATGGATCAATAAGAGAGGCACTATTAAGACTTCTAGAATCGAGGAGTTATGATTTGATAGGCAAGGGATGAGTTGGATATTCATGGAAAAGGCCTAGGAACTCACATCATTCGAGTCTCTAGTGGCCTTTATAATATCCATAAGCCTCTCCCAAGCCTCCTCCAAGAGCTATATAAGAAAGGAAATCCTTGGGAAAGAATAAGGGAGAATGCAATATAATTGTTATGATGTCCGACTACAAAGGTATCCATCATCACAACCAAGAGTTAGTGAGCCTAGCCTGACCAAGGAGAGGCAAGGAGAGGCAAGGAGAAAGGAGGATAAAGGAGGAATCATATTCATCAATTTGAGGTATGAATTCACATGTATTCTCTATGATTTAAGAATATATCATTTGGTTTTCCCCTCATATCATTTGTTTTCATTGAATGAATGATAGATCTGATTTATTCTGTTATAGATATGATTAGAATTAGATTGGATCTAGGATTATAATCCTTAGTAGAGAAGAAGAGGAGGTTGTTTTTATCTTTTGTATATAGGAAGAAGGTTGTGGATCTTGGATCTAGTGCTTTAGGATTTCAAAAATCGAGAAATACGAAGGACCACCTCAAGAAAGGTACACAAATCTTCCCCACTTTCTAATATGATCATAAATCTATGTGTGTAAGTCTAGATCTACGAAATTCATAGGAAATATAGCCCATTCATGTTGAGGATGTTGAAAAGCCAACAAGAAATGTGTGTCTAATTTATTTTTCCCTTAAATAAATTGGACAATAAATATTAATCTATTATTTCATTCATAACTGAGTGAGTTGGATTTGTAATAGAATCATAAGTGTAATTAAGTAAGTTAAGATCAATTGTGCTAGTTGTAACTAAACATGCACTAGTGAGAGTTCAGTTAATTAGTGAACTCACGTGCAACTGAAGATTCACCATGGTTAACTACATGCATGTCAGATCTAGTGGAGACCCAGTTGAGATAACAGGTGAAAGGGACAGTTTGGCTATCAGTTGTGATTTGATCACACATGCAGTGGATATTCTTATGAGCATGTGCAAACTAGGCAATTCATTTTGTAATTCATTGTGAGAATTCAAATTGCAGAGATTGTGCAGAGGAGGCAAGTTGTCTGGACACAGGAATTGGCACATGTATTTGCTAATTTGTGTATGACAGTGTGAGACAATTGTATTGTACTGAGATATCTTGGATTAGATTTTTGTATGAGATTGTTTCATGATTCATGATATACATAATATATGATAGTTGGGGTTTTTTTCTTTACGCTTTCCCGATAAAACATCTGTGTTGTGTGGTATTGATATTTCACTTTGTGCATTGTGGTTGTGATCGTGGTTTAATTGCTTCCGCAAGAATAATAATAGAATCGATTATGTATTTAACAAGTGGCGGAAATTGTTAGATCAGGAGAATCGCAGAAATACATTAAGTGTATCGAAATTTCTACATCGTATAAAAGCCACGGAGGCCACGGAGTCATAGAAGTGAGGTGCAAACATAATTTCATTCTCGTAGGTCCCGTATCTTGCAGGGTGCGAACCCTAGTACTGAAAACTTCTGGTGTTTTCAAGAATAGTAATTCTTGCACCCTAGACAAAGGCAAGGTGCGAACTTCACTGAGCATTCTCGCAGGCTACAGTGGAGTAGGGTGTGAACTTCCCTCACCCTAACAGTGGAGCAAGGTGCGAACTTCTTGAGCATTCTCGCAGCCTACAGTGGAGCAGGGTGTGAACTTACCAGGCAAGTTCACAGGCTATACATAGGCAGGGTGCGAACTTCCCTTAGGTTTCTCTCAGGTGGTGTGCGAACCTCCCAGGGCAAGAGAAAAGGCAGGAGTTGAGTTTTGGGTTGGATAACATTCGAATTTGCAAGATTTTCTTGGTGCGACAGTTGATTCAAGATCAAAATGTATTTCAATGGCTTGAGGTTAGAGTATGCACTCGAGGGTATCTCTAACTACATTGCTTGGAAGGATAGGATGGAGGCAGTGCTCGAAGACAATGGCTTGAAGGGTTACATTGACAACAATGTTCCTAAGCCAAATGCGACAGACACTGCAAATCTTGATGCATGGAAAAAGAAAGTGGAAAAGGCGAGGAGGATTCTGTTGGAGGGAGTATGAGACCACATTTTCTCAAGTCTCCATGGGAAAACCACACCATATGCAATGTGGAAGGTTTTGAAGGATCTATTCCAAAATAGTAGCGACCATAGGAAATTGGCACTCAAAGAAAAACTCAGGAAGATCAAGATGGAAAAAGGCGACACCATTTCAAAATATCTCATGAAGTTTGTCCAATGTTGGGATGAGCTTGGAAGTGTGGGAATAATAGTCGCTAGTGATGATTTGGTGAGCTTGGTGCTCCTAGGGCTTCCTAAGAGTTGGAACAATTATCAAGACTCTATCAATGGAAGGGAAAAATTGTCAGATTGGGAATGACTGTGGTCAGATCTGGTGCAAGAGGAGTTTAGGTGGAACACCAGAGATGGATCTTCATCAAAGCATGATGATGAAGAGGATTGTGCTTTGACTGCCAAGGCAAGGAAAGGGAAAGGGAAGAAATTCCAATCAAAATCCAAGTCTAAAGTCAAGAGGCTGGATTTTTCCAAAGTGAAGTGTTTTCACTGTCACGAACATGGGCATCTCGCTACTAACTGTCCACGGAAGAAGAAGAACAAGATGGTTGTTGGATCTGAAACCGGTGAGGCTCTTGTCTCACAATTTGAGCTTGAATTCACTTTGATAGCATGCATGTCCTCAAGTGCATCAGGATCAGTGTGGTATTTGGATAGTGGCGCTTCCTTCCACATGATGGGAGATAAAGGGTCTTTCATTGACTTGGAGGAGAAATATCTCAGAATGCATATAGATATGGGCGATGATGGACGATACAGTGCAACTAGTATTGGTACCATTACCTTTCAGAGGGGGTCAAGTGAACCATTTGAATTGAAAAATTTTGTGCATGTTCCAGGTCTAAAGAAAAACTTGGTCTCAGTTGCAATGTTGGAGGACAGAGGCTATGATGTTGTTTTTAGTAGTGGTAAATCCTACCTGGGACATAAAGAAACAAGTCAAGTCAAGAAGATAGGGATTCGAGTTAAGAATCTCTACATGCTAGAGGTAGATGACTGCAATGCCATGATAGGCAAGGCAGAAAAAGTGGTGAGCCAGGATGAGGGAAAATTATGTCACAGGAGATTGGGCCATCTTCATCATGGAGCCTTGAAGATCATGCAACAAATATCTACTGGACTTCCAAGGGGAACACTTGCTCAATCAGATTAGTGCAAGGGGTGCACCCTGGGGAAGTATGTAATGTCCACCTTTCATGAAAAGGGGAACCGTGCTTTGGGGATCCTGGAGAGAACTCACACGAATGTGTGTGGACCATTATCGATTGCTTCAATAGAAAAACATAGGTATTATGTTATTTTTGTTGATGACTTTTCTCGTAAATGATAGATATTCTTCATGCAAAAGAAGGATCAAACATTCTCAAAGTTCTGTGAGTTTAAATCATTGGTGGAGAAAGAGTCGAGGAAGAAAGTGAAGGCTCTAAGGAGCAACAATGGTGGAGAATACATCTCTAATGAATTCAAAGACTTCTGTAGTAGAGAAGGAATTTGAAGAGAACTCATAGTGCCTCATAACCCACAACAAAATGGGGTCGTGGAGAGAAAGAACAGAACGATCGTCCATGCAACATGAGCGATGTTGCATGATCAGGGCCTACCAATGCATTTGTGGGCAGAAGCATGCAATACTGCGGTTTATTTGTAGAACCGTTGTCCTCATAGAGTACTTGGCATCAATACACCTGAAGAAGATTTTATTGGTAAGAAACCTGGTGTTTCTCATTTTAAAATTTTTGGCTCATCTGTTTATGTGCATGTGACCAAGGATATCAGGAAGAAGCTGGAACCGACTGTTGAAGTTGGGATATTTGTGGGGTACATAGAAACACCCCATAATTATCGTGTGTATTTTCCAAACAGTAAGATGACTATTGTTAGGACCACATATTGTACCCTTTTTGCCCATACTTTTTGCTATTTATTTACCCTTCATCACCTGCATTTTGACTTATACTATCATTCCACTTGATCATTCCAAGGTACATAACGTCCTTTCTCATTACTACACGTTTAAT
>ML854236.1:0-19763 GCA_009831015.1 Picea engelmannii
TTTGTGGCTGAATGTGTGGTTTACCAACAAAATAAGGGAGAGACAATCAAGACCACATATCTCCTACAACCATTATCTATACCAAGTCAACATTGGGAAGAGGTTTCAATGGATTTTATTATAGGTCTACCCAAGTCCGAAGGAAACAATGTCATCATGGAAGTAGTGGATTGACTCACAAAGTATGTCCATTTTTGTTCCCTTTCTCATCCTTTTAAAGTAATTATAGTAGCCACAACATTCATGGAAACAATTCAGAATTTACATGGAATCCCTAAGATCATTATAAATGATAGAGATCCAATTTTCACTAGAAAATTTTGGACTAAATTATTTTCTTGTTTGGGTACTTAGTTGGCTCACAACTCATCTTTCCATGCTCAATCCAATGAGAAAACTAAGAATTTTAATAAATGTATATAAGTGTATCTTCATTGATTTGCATACGATAAACAAACACAATGGGTCAAGTGGTTTCCCTTGGTAGAATGGTGGTACAACACATCCTTCCATACTTCATCAAAAAATTCCCCATTAATGGCACTTTATGGATATCATCCTCCATCCATCACATCACCCTTTAAATGGAAAGAAAAGGTTCAAGAATTGGAGGACCACTTAGAGAATAAACAAGATGTTCTCAAACTATTCAAGGATAACTTGGTTACAACACAAAATAGGATGAGACAACAAGTAGATCAAAATCACAATGAAATGGAATTTGAAGTGGTGGATTGATTATTTATGAGGCTACAACCATACAAACATATGTCCCTCAAGCAACAAAATAAGGACAATAAATTAGCACCCAAGTATTATGGTCCCTAGAAGGTGTTACAGATGATTGGAAGTATGGCTTACAAATTGGAGTTACCTCCATCTTCACATGAACTTCCAATCTTCCATCTTTCTTGCTTAAAGAAGGTAATTAGTGATAAGATTCCAGTTCAAGCTATTTTATCAGAGATCAATAAAGAAGGGAAAATCATACTAGAACTAGAAAAATCCTTGAAACAAGGGATAAGAAGTTCCGAAATCAAGAAATTACTGAGTACCACATCAAGTGGAAGAACCTACCAATAGAATAAGCGACATTGGAAGATGATTTCTTTATGTAGAAACATTTGTAGCTAATCAAGTGTTGAGAAAAAAAACTTGTTTGAATGGGAGGGGATTGTTAAGGCCATAGACAAAGCCCCATGTAAATCCCTAGATATTGACTTGTTACATTTATTTTCTTATATTAGTATTGTTGGATAGACCTTTTAATTGTAGTTTTACCCTTGGTCTCCTATATATACCAAGGATACCATGTTTTAGGATCATCTCATCTTGTACATTTGTTCTATTATAAAAGGAATTTCCCCCCTCAAAGAGGCTTTGCATTATTTCTTCTCTCTTTATCAAGGCATGGAGTTACTTCTCTCTCTCTCTCTCTCTCTCTCTCTCTCTCTCTCTCTCTGCTATTTTGGTCATTGGATCATAACATAAATGCATGCTCAATCTCATAGTGTGGGACATGTGGCCTCATAGAGTAGATGATTCACTCAAAAATCAAGTGTAGGGGCTCCACAAGTGAAACTTTCCCTCCAATAGGTGCAATGCTTCATTCCAAAGTGACATATCATCCTTAAACAAGTGTTAAATTTTATCAATAGGTACCATATCATCATGAAAATATGCAATGTCACATATTCAAGGTGCCATGTCATCTTCAATGGGTGCTAGAACATATCAACAATGGTGTCATGTCCTTATAAGGATCAATGTCCCCCAAGTAGTGTGCAACAACCTCTCAAACATGGTGGGATGAACTCTATCAAAGGTGCAAGTAGCTCCTAAATGTCCTCCAAAATACCAAGTCTCTATGCAAGTGTACATTGTCCAAGGAAGGGCTCATGTGGTCAAATGTATCAATAAAACCCAAAGGCATGTACACAAGTCAAATGCAACACATAAAGTGAGTCATGTCAATGTAGAAGCCATTAGATATATCACATCAAGTATCCACTTCAAACTTCACATTGTCTCATAAAATATACAATTTGCCAAGTTTAGGTATGGGGGGGTCATCATTAACCCCTATTAGGTGTTCCAGTACCCACACAAAGGAGAATTTCCCAAGAAACCCATCAAGGAGTATGTGTAGTGACATATGGTTTGTATTGGGGTTTACTTCATGGATGGTGGCATAGTCATGTAAGGTTATGTACGATAGTCATCCTTGTGAGCACCTTTGTATGAGGGAGCACTTAGGAAATGAGCTTCCATTTTCTTGGCACTGTGTCTTTCCAAACCCCTATTTTCCTTTTTCTTTATTCATTAAACATCTTTTTGGGTTTTGATTTTCATTTGCTAAGTCCTTTTTGTTAGGTATTCATTCATTGCATAGGACTTGGGGTGACGACCCCTCAGTGAGGGGGCATATCTCATGCTTCTTTATTCTTTCTTAGTTATTGACTTTGATTTTCTGTCTTGTTTGTTTTTATTTTCATTTTGATTTTATCATTTTCTCTTTCTATATATATATTTTTATATCAATTTACATCAACCTTGTTACCCCACAAGTTTTAGGTTGGGAAAATCCCGATCCAACTACCAATTAGTGATAACTTAGAGAACACCTACCCACTGTCACCTTAGGCAGGTATTCCTGTCACTTTAGAGATGATAGAATCACCTCAAGGGGGGAATCTTGGTGACCCTGAGGAAAACGATATGGAAAGGGAAGAGATGAAACAAAACCCCCCTAAAGGTCAAGACGATAGATGCAGAAAGGCTTGGGAAATAGTCTTGGTGGTATCCAAAGGTTGCCAAGAGATAAGAACACATGCAAAGAATGATGTACCTTCCCGAGACACAAGAACAAGCTGAGTAGATATGTATAATGTTAGGTGGACAAGAAGGTTAGGCTTGTTGTCCCTAATTTCAACAGTAAACAAAAATGTATATCAGAAATAAAGTAAGTATTAAAGATGATAAGGGATTGTTAAAAGTCCAACAAATGATGCAAGAGATAAGCTAGATAAACATTAGTAATACTCAAGAATGAAAGCACAAGACTTTAGCAATGAAACAAGGTTGTAATAAAAGATGTTTTCAGATATATTTTTCAGCCTTATGGCTGTAGAAAACAAGTTGTTACAATAGTAAATCCAACCACTGAAACTTACAAAGAGTCCACCCAAAAGTTGTGCTAGGCATAATAGATTATCTTGGCGAATTTTCAACGAATTCTGATGATTGAAAAACAAGTTATAAATGAAAACAATGTTAGATTTTATGCAGCCCTAATGGCCGTAGATGAAATTTTATAACAAAAACAAGAAATACTTAGCCAATTAAGATTCTCTAGTGGCTATGACTAGCCTAGAATGTCAAGAAGAGATTGTAATTAAATTTTTTGATTATATCATGTTTTCACATTCCCTAATGGAACAATTTTATTTCTCCAATGCAAATTGTAAATGATTAGTGCTTATCTATAGGGTTATGGAGTCAAAAAATGAGAAATAACTATACTACTTCCTTGGGGGTGTAAACCCTCTTACTCCCAAGGCAAGTAAAGTTAATTAGGAAAGTGCTAGAAGGGTGTAAGCCCTTTTACTTCTCCTAGCACTAACTTAAGAAACAAATTATTTTCAAGGAAAATATTGATGAGCTTAGTGGGGTTGTATGCACTTATACGCCCCAAGAAATTCAACTATTTAACCTTGCAACTAAGAAAAAGAGAAAATAACAAGATAAAACCCTTCAACTAGAGCAAGAATCAACAATATAAACTTCCACTTTACCAAGAATTATCCACCAACATGCAAGAGAAACACTCCACAAGAGGTAGTGCACCACTTCCTCCCACCAATAGAAGATTAAACCATGAAAAATGCAAAAGAGACAAGGGTAGCGAAAATTTCAGCCAAGTACTTCTCACAATGGGAGAGTTATGTCATGAAATGAGATTCACATGATCTCTATTTATACAAAATGTTTAAAACATAGTTTGTCCACTTAATTAGGGTAAAACATAAGATAAGGGGTCAACAACCCTTATCTTACCCCTTTACATAAATAATAATTTATTTAATTTACACTTTTTCACATTAGAAACTCTAAAACAAGATGACATCACCCCTTTAGGGAGACGTTTTGACACTTTCCAAGTAGTTGGAGAAGAAAGTGGAGGTTGTTGGGGATCCTAGAGCCTCCTCTTCATGCGCCAAGGTCAATCCATGCCTCCTCTAGTCAAATCATGCCAAGTGTCAATGAACACCAACTCCATCACCACCAACCCTAGCCTTAGGTGACGTCAAGCCCTAAAGAGTGACAGTTTTCCCCTCCTAGGAAATTTGTTTGGCATGAGAGGGCTAGGCTGGTCCTCCAAGGTATCTTCTAGGCCTCCAAAGACAAGCCATTTTGATCCGGCATACGGGCCCTTGGCATCCAACCTATGGGCTTCAAGCCCCATGGAATCCCAAGTTAGGTTTGTTCCTCCAAATCTGTCCACCAAACAAGGTCTTGCAAAACAAATGGTTACTCACTCCAAATATATAAAGTCAAAATATCATGGCACGTGAAAACCACATCTAATAAACAAGGCATCTAAAAATGTGCATAAAATCTACCTCATAAAATTAAACAAATTCTCAAAGACCCTATACAATTAACCAAGTTTAGGTATGGGAGGGGTGTCATAAAATTCCTATTGGGTAGACCAAAACCCTCAAGTAGGGGATGCTCCCAAGGTTGTCCCTCAAGGTCATGTAGTGTATGATGAGGTGGATAGGGTTTTAGAATTCATAGGTTAATGGGTTTTATGACATACAAGGGCTCGTATTGTCTCATCTATGGGTTCCTTTGTAGAGGGTGTGTTGCACCTTCATTTTCAATGCATCATTTTTCCAAGCCCATTCATTTCCATTAATTAATTAATAGTCCAAAACCTTGGGTACTCCCTAGAGTGAAATCGATTAGCTTGGGGGGAAGCACCACAAGGACCACTTGAAGCTAGAGGTACACAAGGTACACATAGTGCCATATGCAAGGAAAGAAAGGGACACCTTATGAGTGTACACACCTCAATAAGTGGGGACATGTATATAATATTATTTTTCTTTTGCAGGTCTGTGATTTTTTAGGAGAAGCTTTTCATTACTCTCAAGACCTCTTTGGGCGAGCATATGGAAGGCTTATATTTTAGGCTTTTATATTTTTCTATCCATCATCCCTATGGGCCTTCAGCCCCTTCTTCCCATGAAATGAGGTACATGCCAAAGTGCCTAGAAGAGGGCATTGTGATGGGAATGTGATGAGGGGAAACTGATAAGTATTGTTGGGAATGGTATGATGACCCCTCAAGGAACCCCCATTTACAACCCTTCCCCAAATGTTTCCCACTTACTAGGAAATTGATGACACTCACCAAGGTGAAACATGGTCAAAATCATAATTTCCAAGAAGACGTTCTATAATCAAAAGAAACTTTAATACAACATACTTAAATGCCTCAAATATTAGGGTGATTATGTGCCACAATACCTGACTTGTACCGCATGGACAAAGAACCAAATTCTTTCCAAAAGCTAGCTGGTGTGGTGGATTCTCTGATGATGGATCCATCTGTGGTGTGAGTGGGTTTCCATATGTGCAAGTGGACACTACTAGTCATGTGATATTTCGGCACTCCATGTCTGCAACCCGAGGGCCTCGAGACATCATCTCCTTAGTTATCCCACACAATTGGGATAACATATGGATCGTACTTGGGGACATGTGCTCGTTGTTGAGTGCATGCGAACCAAAACATCTCCTAGTAGACCTATGACTACACACACTAATACATCAAACTCATTAATAGTAGGATGGCCTCTCTCATCCTTTGTCCATGTATATCAAAAATCCAAAAATGAAACTGATCTAAAAAAAAATTAGCATTTTTTTCAAAATTTTCTAAACCAAGCATGAAATCAATATGAAAGTAGAGAAAAATGAAATATGAGAGGCATATTAACTAACATGAGCAATCAATATGCAAATTAAAGGAAATAAAGATGACCTACCCACTTACCTGGGGCATTGGGGCCCCGAAGATAAAGTGATAGCTGATGTCATGTGAAGTCATGCAACTAGTGCAACTAGTTGATCATCTCATCAAAGTATCTCCCCCTGTGATTAATTATGTAAAACAACAAAGACAAGTCAAACACATAATGATCATGAGCATAAATAGATACATAATCAACGATGAAATGAAACTCATGGAGATGGGTGGGAGGGAGGAAATCATGTTGGAAGGAAGAACCATCATCCTGCTCATCCATCTTGAAAGTGTAGTCACAAGCATGATCAATGCATATCTGAACGTGACTATCATATATAGATGACGGTTCATCTTCATTCACATAGGATAATATAAGAAGACTATATGGATTTCCAAATAAGAAGATAAGAGGTAAGGGATAATCTCATGTCTAGAGAAAAACTCCTCCCTTGGACTCACGAAATGCTACTTCTTTATCTGCAAATACCCACCTAAAGTCTCAATATGAAAGTACTTTTGTTTGGTAGTGTGGACCTCAGAGAGATTTGGGCTGGCCACAACCTGGTGTTTATCAAAGTATGAGCACAATGACTAAAAATCCTCACAGAACAAATTTGCATCCTCAAAAGGGTACATATCAGGGGATGACTGAAGATCACCCTGAGTATGCTATGATAAGTCATCCTTGGATGGATGGAACAAATCTGTAATCATATCATCATCATGATGCCAAACATATGAATCATATACGTATTAAGACCATTCTTCTGATGAAATCTCAACCCCTTTTACTCGGGAGCCACCCTCAATGTTGTAAATAGGGTCTCCATAAAAAATGATACAACCACCATCCCATATATGTCTCCCAGTTTGTGTGAACCTATCTATATGCTCATCAACCAAATCCAAGGGTTCTTTCATAAAACCATCAATATGACTGAAAATAATGATCTCTTTGTCTTCGTGTGCAAGAAGGACAAAGGCTAGGGAGGCTTCAACTGGATCTTCAATTTCTTCATCATCGAGAATGATCGCTTCTTCAACATCATGTGCAGGAGGAAGTCAAGGTTGGAAAACCTCACCTTCATCAAGCAAGAGAAAATATAGTGGTGCCTCATTATGTTGTGCTTTATCAAAATTATTATTTCTTCTTATGGACACACCCCTCCATCGCCTCTTCATCACAAGAGGCTTGATCCCTAGTGTATATTTATTTATTCTCTTTTCTTCAAGATGATCTATCGTATCCAAGGTTTCCTTCAATACGTCTTCACTTCCAAATTCATGGAATAAAGTATCATCAAGATATTCGAAAGGGTCACAACTCATCATGCTCTCTTCGCGATGTGCAAGAGGAATAGAGGTTTGGATGTCTTCATCAAGTGGAAGGGCATGTATGAGTACTTCATCTTCATCAAATGTCTTGTCCAGATCTTCAGAATGAGAAACTTCATCGGGATCTTCCTCTTTGTAGAGATGTTATTCAAAGGAAATTTCCCTCAAATATTTAATTGGATATAGAGGAAACATCCTTTCCTAAAAGGTATCCTCAAGGTCTTGAACTATTTCTTCAAACTGCTGAGATTTTGGTCCACAATGTGTGAGGAATTCTCAGATGAGGATAGTTAAATCCCTTGAGATACAATCATGCTTGATCAAATTTATTTGTTTCTAACTCAGGGATGCCAAGAAAAACTGTGTTAATTCATCATCCTGGGTTATCTGATACCAATAAATGTACTCAATAAACTCGACAACATGTGTAATGACTGAACACAAGTTACCATCAAAATTTGGGATGTCGTTCCATATTTTCAACAGGTTTTCATCATATACCTCCATGGCTCAGAATATGGAAAGGGTAATCAGGGAAATATTGGTTCTCGGGAAGGTGGTGTCACAAGATGATCCTTAAGAAGTGCTCATCGAGGGTGGAAAAGAAAACTTTCTTCAACGAAGTCGCTAGAAAAGCTAAGCGTAAAGGATTTGAGAGAGAAGATTTCCAAAGTGTCCTTAGGGTGAGGAAGATAATTCAAAATCCTCCCCGAAAATGGCACAAAAATGTTGTCGTACAAGTTATACGTTGGGGAAAGCCCAACCCAACTACCAAATGGCGACAACTTAGAGAACACCTACCCACTGCCACCTTAGGAAGGTATTCCCATCACTTTAGAGATGATAGAATCACCTCAAGGGGGAAATCCTTGTGACCCTCGAGGAAACAAGATGGAAAAGGAAGAGATGAAGGAAATTCCCCCTATAGGTCAATATGGAAGATGCAGAAAGGCTTGGAAAAGAGTCTTGGTGGTAGCCAAAGGTTTCCAAGAGATAAGAACACCTGGAAAGAGTGATGTACCTACCCGAGACACAAAAACATGCCGAGTAGATATGTATAATGTTAGGTGGACAAGAAAGTTAGGCTTGTTGTCCCTAATTTCAGCAGTAAACAACAATGTATATCAGCAATAAAGTAAGTATTAAACCTTCTAAGCAATTGCTAAAAGTCCAACAAATGATGCAAGAGATAAGCTAGATAAACATTAGTAATATTCAATAATGAAAGCACAAGACTTTAGCAATGAAACAAGGCTGTAATAAAATATATTTGCAGAGATATTTTGCATCCTTATGGCTGTAGCAAAATTTTTTTTACAGCAGTAAATCCAACCACCTAAATTTACAAAGAGTCCATCCAAAAGTTGCGCTAGACCTAGTAGATTATCTTGACAAAATTTCAACAAATTCTGATGGTTGAAAAGCAAGTTATAAATGAAAAAAGTGTTAGGGTTTTTTCAGCCCTAATGGCCATAGAAGAAATTTTATAACAACAACAATAAATACTTAGCCAATTAAGATTCCATAGTGGCTATGAAAAGCCTAGAACATCAAGAAGAGATTGCAATTTAAACAATTTGATTATCTCATGTTTTTACGTATCCCAATGCAACAATTTTATTTCTCCAATGCAAATTGTAAATGATTAGTGATTTAACTATTGGGTTATGGAGTCACAAAATGAGTTAACTATACTACTTCCTTGGCGGTGTAAACCCTCTTACTCCCCAAGGCAAGTAAATCTAACTAGGAAAGTACTAGAAGGGTGTAAGCCCTTTTACTTCTCCTAGCACTACCTTAAGAAACAAATTATTTCCAAGGCAAATATTGATGAGCTTAGTGGGGTTGTATGCACTTATACTCCCCAAGAAATTAAACTAGTTAACCTTGCAACTAAGAAAAAGAGACAATAACAAGATAAAACCCTTCAACTAGAGAAAGAATCAACAAGATAAACTTCCACTTTACCAAGAATTATCCACCAACATGGAAGAGAAACACTCCACAAGAGGTAGCACACCACTTCCTTCCACCAATAGGAAAGTAAACCATGACAAATGAAAAAGAGATAGAAAATACCCAAGGGTAGTGAAAATTTCAGCCAAGTACTTCTCACAATGGGAGAGTTATGTTATGAAATGAGATTTACATGATCTGTATTTCTACAAAATGTTTAAAACATAGTCTGTTCACTTAATTAGGGTAAAACATAAGATAAGGGGTCAATAATCCTTATCTTACCCCTTTACACAAATAACAATATTTAATTTACATGTTTTCACATTAGAAACCCTAAAACAAGATGATGTCACCCATTTAGGGAGACGTTTTGACACTTTCCAAGTCATTGGAGAAGAAAGTGGAGGTCGTTGGTGCTCCTAGAGCGTTGTCTTCATGCACCAAGATCAATCCATGCCTCCTCCAATAAAATCAGGCCAAATTTTAATGAACAACATCTCCATCACCACCAACCCTAGCCCTAGGTGATGTCAAGCCCCAAAGCATATTGTTTTTCCCCTCCTAGGCAATTCATTTGGCATGTGAGTGCTAGGATAGGTCCTCCAAGGTATATTTTATGCCTCCAATGGAAATTCATCATGATACAACATGTGGGCCCTTGCATCCAACCTGTGGGATTCAAGCCCCATGGAAGCCCAAGCTAGGCTTGTTCCTACAAAACTGTCCACCAAACTAGGTCCTACAAAACAAATGGGTACGCCCTCCAAATATCTCAAGTCAAAATATCATGGCAAGTGGAAACCACATCTAATAAATAAGGCATCTAAAAATGTGCATCGAAACTACCTCATCAAATTAAACAAATGCTCAAAGACCCTATACAATTGACCAAGTTTAGGTATGGGAGGGGTGTCATAAAGTCTTATTGGGGAGACCAAAACCCTCAAGTAGGGGATGCTCCCAAGGGTTCCCCTTCAAGGTCATGTAGTGGATGATGAAGTGGATATGGGTTTAGACTTCATAGGTCAATGGGTTTTATGACATACAAGGGCTCGTATTGTCTCATCTATGGGTGCCTTTGTAGAGGGTGTGTTGCACCTTCGTTTTCAATGCATCCTTTTTCCAATCCCATTCATTGCCATTAATTAATTAATATTACAAAAACTTGGGTACTCCCTAGAATGAAATTTATTAGCTTGGGGGGAAACACCACAAGGCCCACTTGAAGCTATATGTACACAAAGTGCCATATGAAAGGAAAGAAAGGGACATCGCATGAGTCTACACACCTCAACAAGTGGGGACATGTATATAATGTTATTTTTCATTTGCAGGTATTTGATTTTTTAGGAGAAGCTTTTTATTTCTCTAAAGACCTCTTTGGGTGAGCATATGGAAGGTTTATATTTTAGGCTCTGATATTTTTCCAGCCATCATCCCTCTAGGCCTTCATCCCCTTCTTCCCATGAAATGAAGTACACGCCCTTCTTGGGTCACTAAATCCAATGGGCCTAGAAGAGGGCATTGTGATGAGCACAAAGTGATAAGTATGGTCGGGAATGGTACGATGAACCCTCAAGGAACCCCTAGTTACACCCCTTCCCCAAAATTTGGCCACTTACTAGGAAATTGATGACACTCACCAAGGTGAAACAGGGACAAAAGCATAATTTCCAAGGAGACATTCTATGATCAAAATCAGATTTGATACAACATGCTTAAATTCCTCAAATATTAGGGTGATTACTTGCCACAATACCTAACTTGTATTGCATGGAGAAAGACCCAAATGCTTTCCAAAAGCTATTTGGTATGGTGGATGCTCTGACGATGGATCCATGTGTGGTGATAGAGTAGGTTTATGTATGTGCAAGTGGGCATTGCTAGTCATGTGATTTCTTAGCACTCCATGTCTGCAACCTGAGGGCCTCGAGACATCATCTCCTTAGTTATCCCACAAAATGGGTATAGAAAACCTCAAGCATTATAGCTCCTTATTCTCATGTGATTATGAAGAATGAACCTATATGAGTGACATATGAAAACCAAACCCCCAAAAAAGGGATAACAGAAATAGGAAATATGGAGAATTTTACGTATGGATTGGGATATGGACATGCTACCTCTATCAAGCCCCCCCAATAGTACAGTTCTTCCCAAGAGTAACAAAACTTGACTAGGAGATGATTATGACCACCAAGGTGAAACAAGGAAAAAGGTTTAAATTCAAAGCATCATGATCCATCATCTAATTCAACCCATGATCATTATTTCCATGTCAAATACATTAAAAATTACACTCAATGTGAAACATTAAAACAAGGTACCTCATGTGTGTCATGAACCATATCATATTATGTGAGAAATATAAGCATAAAGTGGGAGGAATCTATGGGAAACTATCTTTACAATCCTAGATTTGATCATCAGAATTGTTGTTTGTGATGTGGATCATGGGAGAAAAAATCTCCTCTAGTTACTCCTAGAAGTGAGGGGTTAACATCTGGATCCAACATGTGGGCATGTGCTCACCGTAGAGAACATGGGAACCTCAAAAATCTCTAGAACTCCAAGACCCGCACTTTGCATCAAAACCAAAATATATCATCTTGCCACATTCTAACATAAAACCATTAGTAAAAACGAGCAAGGGGATACGATCTCCCTAGTAGATGGAATGTATAAATGAAAAGTATAAAAAACATGTATAATAACTTATTTTTTATTTTTTATTTTTAAAACTAGACTAAATCAAAATTGGAACCAATTGTAAATGCATATGGTCAAGCAATAATTGGTTTCAAAGGCAAAGTGGAAAATTGTAGTTTCCCTGAGAAGAATCAACATGGTTGAAAATATATTACATAACAATGACTATTAGCGAACAATGTAGGGCAATAATAACATGTTTTCAAGATCGTATGGGTTGTTGTATGGGATGAAAAGTGACCTCCCCAAAATCTTGAATGGAAATCCTCAAATAACATGTTGGCTTCATCTTTGTTAACACATCTAAGGATTATTCTATCAAGGTTTCTCCAGCCAAGACCATCCTAGGCCAAAAAAAAATCTCACATATTTTAATCTTAATGTTCTTCTCTTATGATCAACTAGGTGGCTAGGACATGATAGATTATTCAATCAATAAATAATATATGAATACCACTCAACATTTTCAAACTCACTCAAACAACATTCACTTGGTAACATCCAACTGATTCAAAAGTTTTCTCATTTCCCTCAGTCAACATCTTAGATAAACATTTCCCTTTTATGATTTTAGTTGGTTTAAAGTCAAGGTCATGCTCTTGGATCTTTGATACTGTTGGCCCTTGACCAAGTTTTGAGGAAACCTTGGTCAGGTTTGGACCACTTTTTGGACTTCGACACATTGACTGAGAAAGGAGCACCTAGGCATAGCTGAGATCACAGATCTCACAAATTTTGCAAGCTATGTGGACCCAATAAGGGGTCTCTAGGGTTTTTTTAATGGGTTATGGGTTGTCAACCCATGGGGTTTTACCCATGATTAGGCCTGATTGTAAGGGGTTGTAAAAGTATAAATATGTAAAGAAGGTATTGTAGAAGAGTAGTGAAAAGGAGCTAAGTGCAAGTAATGTGATGAGCTTTGTGCAAGGGAATGTCTATGTGTAAGGCTCTGTGTTGGATAGAGAAGTTGGCTCTATGCCTTGACCTAGGTTTGGAAGGAGGATCTAGTGCTCAGTGCACAAATCTCCTGTCCTATGCGAAGCTTGACTCCGTGGCTTGGTGCACAAGGGTCTCTGGATGTAAGAGATTGAAGAATAATAAATAAGACAAAGCAGTTGGTGGATGTAGCCCCACACTAGGGTGAACCACATATATCTTGTGTCTTTGGTTGGCTTTGTGTTGTATTTTTTATGTTATGAGTATGCTCAGTGCTTTGATTATTTGTTTCTTAGTGCTTTACTTGTATTAAAGATGAATGAATGCTAGATATAACCTAATCCTATGTGCTAAGTGGTCGAAGTGCTTAATCTTTGTTGTCACTACGTCAATCTATCTTTGGGTATGTTCTGCGATGTTAATAAACTAATGAACTAATGCATATCACCTTCTAAGTGTTTCTAGAGTACTTTGCGAAGTGTTATCATCACAGATCTATGTCCCATCTCGGTTACATACACCTGCATCCTGTAATCCCCCCTTCTTCTACCTCAGGTGAGACTTCGCTTGATCCACAAGTGTTGTCGAAAGGGCCGATAGTTAGGGTTTTGTTGGTGTGTTTTTAAGCATTGAACCCTGGGTCTGCCCCTGTGCCAACAAATGGTTCCATTGCCAGGACCTGAAACTGTGATTGCTGGGAACTGAAGTAAAGAAAAGAGAAGCTCTGTGCGTAGATTTTTTTTTGAAGTGCACAACACTCTACTTGACTTGCGAAGTTCTGTGCTAAGAAAGAAATATGATCTGAAGAAAAGAGGTAAGATCTTAAAAGAGGTAAATCTTTGTTCTTTGGTCAGAGTAAGATAAGTGAAAATGTTTGTTTCGAAAACATGAATTTAAGTACGTTTAATAGATTTTTTCCTAGTATTAAAGCCAGGGCACAGTTGGAAGAAAGAGTTGATCTAAGTAAAGCTAATAGAAATGAAGAAAGATATGTTATTCCTATGCATAGAAAGAATTTTTGGACTAATAAGTGGGTGCAGGAACCTAGAAAGAATTTTTGCAGATTGTAGGTCCAACACTGTGATCCTAGTGTGTAGTACAGAAGAAGTTGGGGAACATACAAGAGGAAAAGAGGATTGAAATTGTGCTATAACTGTAGAAGACTAGGACATCTTGCTAAGGAATGCCTTGGTACAAGTCCTATCCATATTTGTTGTAAGATTGTTGGTCATGAGGTTGAGGATTGTCCAAGGATGATTGCTAAGGTCGAAAGGATGAATATTAGACAAGAAAACTATGAAGAAGGTCAAGAGACTGAGAGAATGTTAGAGAATCATAAAGGGAAAGAATCAGAGAAAGCTCAGATTATGTTATCACAATTGAAAGAAACATCGAATGATCACAAAGATGTCAGTTTACCAGAGATCCTGAAAGTAAAACAACGCATAAGTGCAAGAATAGAAGACTTCGACATAGCTGTGTCTTGGATGAGGAAACACAAGTGAATATTATGAAAGAAAACACTTGGGAAATTTTGGGAAAGCCTACTATGGTACCTTCATTGGGAAGGATAGGCTTGTTTAAGGGAAAGATAATAACTTTATGTGGAAGAGTTACTAATGTACCTATTATTATCCATGGAACATCGTCTGAAGAGGAATTTGAAGTCATTAAGTTTGTTGAGAACAATGCTCCTTTCCCACTTATACTAGGTAAGACTTGGATTGAGGAATATGAATTCAGAAGGAAAACAGAGGAAGAAGCTACAAAAAGGAAAAAGAAAGAAATAAGGGACTTATAGACCGACTAATAGAAGAACGAGAGGATAAGTCGAAGCAACAGAAGACAAGAGAATTAGCTAGAAGGTTGAAAGAATGCAAGAAGTTTTGAAGGACCTATCCATGCAATAAATAAGAATACCCACCCATGAATTAATAAGAGAAGGAATATTAACTTCGAACCCTTTGAGAGAACATCAGTAGTGCGAAGTCACTACACTAGGAGAAGATAAGAATAAGAATGGAAAGAGGATTCCAGAAACAGTCAAAGAGACTCAAATCACAGGAAAGAAGGCAAGGAAGCTCAATAAAAAGAAATCCAAGTTGGAAAAGATACAGGAAGCTACAAAGAACAAATGGAAGACTCCGCAGATTAGAACCTCGTAGGAGGCAGGTTCATAGGATTTGAACTTCACTGGAACAACAAGACCGTGCAGAATGGAAATTCGCCCTGGTGAAGCTTTATGACTGTTGGAGGTGCCCCAACCGTTATAACAACGCTCCGAAATGGCTAGAAAACACATTTATGGGCATATGGACTGCTTTTGGGACATTGAGACTGTACCATAATAGACATATTCACATTGATGGAAGCATTCCTTCCCATTGGAATAAACTGTTACGAGGCCCCTCTTATTTAACCCGTCGAACGCTGCGTTGGGACCAATTTTTTCCACCCGTGATTGACTGAGCTAACAAGAGAATTGATTGTGTGTCGAGTTGTGTTATCAGAAGCTAAACCTCACCATCCATTTGTCCACCCTACTTATTCATTCTGCTACCCCGACCTGTCTGTTTAAAAGTGAGAATGTCGGGCAAACCTAAAGAATTAGAGAAATATGTCGAGGAGGTCCTCAAGAATATAATGGCTAACATATAGTTATCTGAAGGTGTCCAAGCATCATCGACTAGGGGACTACAGGATTCCTACTAGATTGGACGTCGTTCTGGCCGTGTTAACCCTGCGACTGAGCAGTGAAGTAAGCATCATGGAGATCTAGCTAATGCGAAGTAGATCCCATCCATCTTACCAGAATATATCCCACCTTTGTATGACATAGTTAACCATGATAGAATTCCATGAGACTATGAGTACACCTTGTTCACCGTGTATGTTCTGGAAGGAATATGCGTAGTAGGGAGCCAATTAGGACACATCCCGTTGCTGAAGAACAATGAATTCAATCTAGGCGATAGAAATAACTATGTTATGCTAGCACCCCACTACTACCTGACGAAGTCAATTGGGAAGAAGCCTCACCTCATCTCCCAGACATGGATTAAGGCACTAGAACAGTCCACTGTGCTAAATGTGATGAAGATTCCCCATTTTAGTCATCATCAGGAGGTTAACGCTTGTGTTAAACTCCTCTTGTCGTAATATCATGGGGGATACCTGTGGCTCAACCAAAGGATTATTGTGGATCCAATGTTGATCCACCAGATTACAGGATTAAGCATGAAGGGACCTGAACCTCAACAGTTTTATCCAGGAAATACCTCAGAACGATCCCTAGCACAGTGCATTAAGGAAGGTTACAGAGAAGTCAAAAAAGGAAAGTGAGGCTACAAGGTAGCCTCTATATAGGATGGCGTAGTGCATGTCACTTGCCAACTCATAGCTAGCAAGATCGTAAGGAAGAACCATTCCACACAGGTCACCGGGTTCATGGTGGACCTCGCAAGAAAATGTGTGGAGGGCATGCATATGAATTGGGTGAGCTACCTCGTTAATGAACTGGAGAAAGACCATCGCGAAGCTAAGGATTTCCGATACAAATTCCACTTCAGCTAGCTGATCATTTTGATCACATTTGTCGCTTGGAAAATGCCCGAAGGAGCCACCTTCCCAGATATTGAACCATCAGAGCCGTTGGCTGCTAGGTTTTCCACCTTGTGGTACACCAATGACATGAAAAAGCAGTGGCAGTCCACCATTGTGTTTCATGCCTACTATCATCAACTGAAGGTTTCCATTGAGTCATTTCCACACATGACACCATGCAACCTGCACCAGTACAGACCAATAGCAAAGTTCCATGCAGATCCAAATTTTATCTATATCACTGTGCACATAGATGAGAGAAAGGAAGAGTTACATTCATACTACAAGATAACAAAGGAAGACATGGAGAAGATCACAAAGGAGTGGCCAGAGGAATTCCTGGTACCTGTTGCTGATGTCGAACTATTTGACATCGACACCATAGGAATCCCCATGGTCACTCATGTTGAGCTTGTTGGATAGTCCTGTGGGATGAAGAAGAAGAAAAAGAAGGAGGAAGTCCAGGAGGTAGAGACTGATGAGGAGGACAACACCTCTGAAGAAAATGGGTATGGCTCACTCGAAGGAGGAGGAGAAGATGAAGGAAATGGACAAGGAAGAGGGGACGAAGGAGAACAACAAGGAGAAGAAGAATCTACACAACCTACATATCCCCCTACTAAAATAGTCACACCATAGAAGAGGAAGGTTTCTCCGCAGAAACCTTCAGCAAGAAAAAATATGTGTGCTAGTAAGCTCCAGTTAGAGGCCACACTCACGGAGGATGATATCAATTTTGTCCGTGAAGCTATGAAGGGTGCTTCTGAGGACATCTTATAGAGATATGGAGCAAAGAAGGAAGATCTATATGGAAGGGTCGAGAAGGGATTGAAGGAAGTACAATAAGCTATTTGTTCGGTCCGCGTAGTACCTATTGCATCACAGACTACAGAATTGGGGGATGAACCAACCCAATTGAGAAGACTTGCAGATGTGACAGAAGCTCGACTTCAGAAAATACAGGAAGAGAAGGAGAAGGCTACAGAAGCCTTGAAACAAGAGAAAGATGAAGTCTTAGAGAAATTATGAGTAGCGCGGTATAGTGTAATCACGAACGAAAGTGAGAGAGAAGAGTTTCGGGCGATGCTCCAGGAGGACAAAGCGAAGCTATAGAGAGAAAAGGAGCAGATGCTCACAAAACAAATTGTGGTCAAATAAGCGGTAAATAAAGAATGTCGTTGTGTGCTTGTCTTGGCACAGGAGGAACATTGTGTTAATGTTTAAGCCATTATTATAGATGTTTGCATTTCATTAGATAACAATAGCATAATCCAATATCACTGAGAAATACACAATCAAAAGAGAGACAACATTTATCCTGGGAAAACCTCTAGGGGAAGAAAACCTAGCAAAACTTCCTTAATATAGATAGAAAATACAATGCCAAGAGATCTCTATGCTAAAACAGAAAGTCCTCTCCAAGATATGTGCCACTCTCTCTCCCCTTTGCCGGTAACAGATCAGAACTTGTCTCTCAAACTGAGCAAGTGAGTTATATCTAAGTGAGGCGCTAGCCTCCTTTATTTATACAAGTCTGGCACATGTGAAGTGTCTCTTCATTGGTAGGGCCGACTTCTCAATCTGGGTGGGTAAACCCACCTTTATTATATTTCTGGGCCTCTTTATTAATTGTTGGGGCCGACTTCTTATTCTGCCTATTATAATTGTCTTTTGACCAATCCGCAAAAGGGGATTTGGTCCTATTACAATAACCGACATGATCAATCCACAATGGGGATTGATCCTATGAATAATATATCAATAATAATAAGAATACTCTTTGCAGTTACAACATTTCAACACCCCCCCTTAAAAAGAAGGGTATTCTTCAGTAGCATCATGCGAGAGAGAGAGGACAACATCAAATGGGAGGACAACATCATCAATATCATCTTGGCTAGCGTATCTATAAATCATCGAAATTTTTCTTCATCAGCAGCATCATCATTCTTAAAGGAATGCCATCATCATCTGCGTCAATATGTATTAGTAAAAACTGATACATCATCATCATCACCACACAAGGCTGGCTCATCACAATACAAGATTGGCTTTACGTCACCACTGTCAAGTCAAAAGCTCAGTACTTGTCTCATCTCATCATCTTGCTTTACATCACAACACTCAAGCTGGCAGCAAGATACTCGTCCTACTTTACGTCACAACCATCAGGTTGGAAGCATGATACTAGACTGGCTTTATGTCACAGCTATCTAGCCAGAAGCTCAATACTAGTCTCATCATATCATCTTGCTTTATGTTTGACAGCTTGGTCAGAAGCAAGGATCATCTCTTCTTGCTTTACGTCTGACAACTTAGTTAGAAGCAAGGAACATCTCTTCTTGCTTTACGTCCGACAACTCAGTCAGAAGCAAGGTACACATCTCATTTTTCTTTACGTCTGACAACTGGGTCAAAAGAAAGGAACACATCTCATATTTCTTTACATCTGACAACTGGGTCAGAAGCAAGGAACACATCTCATCTTTCTTTACGTCTGAAAACTCATTCAGAAGCAAGGAACATCTTTCTTTACATCTGAAAACTCGTTTAGAAGCAAGGAACATCTTGCTTTACGTCTGACAACTAGGTCAGAAGAAAGGAACACATCTCATCTTGCTTTACGTCTGACAACTCGGTCAGAAGCAAGGAACACATCTCATCTTGCTTTACGTCTAACAACTCGGTCAGAAGCAAGGAACATATCTCATCTTGCTTTACGTCTGACAACTTGGTCAGAAGCAAGGAACACATCTCATCTTGCTTTACGTCTGACAACTCAGTCAGAAGCAAGGAACATCTTTCTTTACATTTGACAACTAGGTCAGAAGCAAGGAACATCACATCTACTCCCCCTTTCGAGGAAGGTCCTTTCAGACTAAGCCAAGCTTATCTCGGAATTACTCAAACTTTACATGAGATAGAGGCTTGGTCAACACGTTAGCAACCTGTTCATCCGTGCTAATGTACTGGAGCTTCAAAGCTCCTCTCTGTACCATGTCGCGTATGTAATGATAACGAATCTCTATGTTCTTTGACCTGTCGTGGAATACAAGATTCTCTGTCATCTTTATGTAGCTTTGGTTGTCACATAGAATCACGATTGCTCTCATCTCCAAGTCAAATAGGTTGGTTAGTAACTTTCGAAGCCATATAGCTTCACAGCTAGCAGAACTTGTAGCAA
>ML854237.1:22836-32962 GCA_009831015.1 Picea engelmannii
GTTTATTTTTTTGCATCCAATTGGTATTGACGGTAAACAAATGTCCATGAAGACATGAGAAAACCTTAAAGGATCCACTTATATTTGCTCTATGACCTTAAGGGATCAAAGTAGCAAGTTTGTTAGCTGAGCCTACTGCCCCCTCTCTTGATCACCTAAGTCAAGGTCTAGGTCAAGGAGACATGAGAAAACCTTCCATCCCAAAGATCCACTGCATGAAGAATTGGGATTTTTTTTTTTCTAACACTGTCTATTTAGAAGGAATAACGGAGGGGAAAGAGGGAATCCTTTATAGAATTTTTGGGAATGTTTGAAAAAGTGAGAATTAGAGCCATTTATTAGGACAACAAATTCAACCATGGAGAAGCATTCTACAATCTAGGAAATGAGATGAGGATGGAAGTCGAAGTGGATAATATTAAACCTTAGATATCGTGTTAGTTGACATGATCAAAAGATTTAGAAAGATTGATTTTGAGTGAAAAGGCTTGGATTTTTTTTATATTTCATAAGGTGGAGAGATTCTCGGGCTATCTCAATGGCATCATGAACTTGTTTACCATTTATGAATCCAAACTGTTCATATGACGTGTCTCTAGAGATAAAGGGTTTAATTATGTAGGCAATAATCTTTTAGATGATTTTGAAGATTGCTTTACATAGATAATTTAATTATGTAGGAAAATTTCTTAAGGATCTTACAAGAGGTTCTATATTGTTCAAGACGAAGCAAATCTATAGAAAAATATCCTAGAGAATTTAAAGAAAATTCTATAGAATTCAATAAGCTAACAATCAAGCCCTGGAGATTAGCATGCATAGAAGCCATAGGGCTTATGTGCATGCCAAATTAGCATTCACACCATCCAATAGGGCTGGTGTGCATGCCAAATTGGCATGCACAATGCCCCTATGGATTCTATGCATGCCAAATTGGCATGCACAACAACCCTATTGGTTGGCGTGCATGCTAATTTGGAATGCACATCATCCCTATGGCTTCTGTGCATGCCAAATTGGCATGCACAATAGCCCTATGCACTATGCACCTTGTTTGATAAGAAAAAAGGGAATTGGATGGTATTGGCTAGATTAGATAGGCTTTGTGGAAATTCAAATCTATGTTACTAGCTCCTTGAATAGTTTCGTGGAAGTTTTATGTTCAACCATAGGGTCTTTTCATCTCCCATTAATGGCTGGCCTCAGTATTAGCTAAGAGAATAATAATTTGAAATTGGCTTTCAAGATTAATTTTTTTTATTTAGCTTCCATGAAGTACAACAAACGAATTTCAATAATTTGGGAGTTGGCTTGCAAGCCTATTGGAAGAGAGGGTTAGATTCTCTCGTAGAAAGAAACCATTTGGAAGATAGCTTACTTTTTAAGAGGTTAGGGCCAATGGTTGTGTATGTAGAGAGTGGTAAAGGGACAGGAATGTAAATCTTGGAAAAGTACTAAAACTCTGCAAAAAGTCCATGGACAATATCTACTCTTAAACTAAGATAACATTCCCATATGCTCTTAAATTTCACTAAGATAACAATATATGGCCTTAAACTCTACAACAAGTGCATGTACTACATAGAACTAACTGATCAGGGGTTGATCGCTGCCCATGAGTCTTGTGGTCACAATGCAAATCCAACACAAGGGGTCAACTTTCAAAACCCTTGTGTCGAGCGATTGTGGGCACCGTGGTCACGTGGGCATTGGCCATAAGGACCTTCAGAAGCTTACATAACTCAGGTACGTTGCTTGATTGTGATTTTGTGCCCTCAGACCAAATTATCATTGTCTCCTTGAATGGCTTCAGGAGGCCAATTGCAACTCGCTATAACACAAAAAAAGTGCCTCTGATCGACAAACCGTCAGTTCCGTTGGGATCCTGGCATCCGATTCCAGCTAGGGGGACCCCTGTCCTGTGATTCCATCGCCCATAAAAGGTTTTGTTAGAGGATCTTTGGAACTAGGTTTTTTCTTAGTGAGGGACAATGCAAATACGACATTAGGGGTTAAATTTCACAACCCCTGTGTCGGGAGATTGTGGGCACTATGGTCATGTGGGCATTGGCCATATAGACCTTCAAAAGCTTACAAAACTCAATTACATCGCCCAGACCAAAATTTCATTGTCTCCCTGAATGACTTCAAGAGGCGAGTTGCAACTCGCCATAACACAAAAACCGTGCCTCTGATCGACAAACCGTCAGTTCCATTGGGTTCCTGGCATCATATTTTAGCTAGGGGGATCCCTCTCCTGTGATTTCGTCGCCCAAAAAAGTGTTTGTTAGAGGATCTCCAGAACTAGGGGTTTGCTTAGTGAGGCACAATGCAAATCCGACATAGGGGATCAAATTTCACAACCCCTATTTTGGGCGATTTTGGGCACCATGGTCATGTGGGCGTTGGCAATACAGACCTTATGAAACTTACAAAACTCAGTTATGTCATCTGGTTGTGATTTTTTTCCCCCATACCAAATTGTCATTGTCTCCCTGAATGGCTTTAGGAGGCGAGTTGCAACTCGCCATAACATGAAAATAGTGCCTCCGATCAACAAACCATCAGTTCCGTTGGGCTCTTGGAATCATATTCCAACTAGGGGGACCCCTCTCTTATGATTTCATCGCCCAAAAAAGTGTTTGTTAGAGGATTTCTTGAACTAGGGTTTTTCTCAGTGAGGCACAATGAAAATCCGACACAAGGGGGTGGAGTTTCACAACCCCTGTGTCAGGTGATTGTGGGCATCATGGTCATGTGGGCATTGGCCATATGGACCTTCAGGAGCTTACAAAACTCAAAAACGTTGTTGGGTTGTGATTTTGTGCCACCATACCAAATTATCATTGTCTCCCTGAATGGCTTCAGGAGGTGAGTTGCAACTCGCCATAAGATGCAAACTGTGCCTTAGATCGATGAATTGTTAGTTCCATTGGAGTCTTGGCACCAGATTCCAGCTAGGGGGAGTTCTCTCCTATGATTCCATCACCCGAAAAAGTGTTTGTTAGATGATTTCTGGAACTAGAGTTTTGCTCAGTGAGGCACAATGCAAATCCGACACAAGGGTTCAATTTTCAAAACCATTTTGTTGGGTGATTATGGGCATCGTGGTCCCGTGGGTGTCATGGTCCCATGGTCCCGTGGACATCAATGCAAGGAAATTTCATGTTAAGTCAAGGCAAGACATGTCAAGGTAATGCATAGTAATGCCAAGGCAAGGTATGGCATGTCAAGTTAACGAGCATGGCAAAGCATGACATGTCAAGGTACGACAAGGCATGTCAAGGAAATGAAATGCATGTCATGTCAAGGCTAGGCATGGCATGTCAAGGCAAGGCATTTCAAGGGAAGGAATTCCAATGCAAGGCAAGGCAAGGCAATGCATGGCATGTCAAAGCTAGGCATGGCATGTCAAGGAAAGAAAATGAATGGCATGGCATGGCATGTCAAGGAAAGGCATGGCATAGAAAGGCAAGGCATGGCATGTCAAGGCAATGAAAGACATGTCAAGGAAAGGCATGTTAATGCAAGGCATGGCATGTCAAGGCAAGGCATGTCAATGCAAGGCATGCCATGTCAAGGAAAGACATGGCAAGTCAAGGCAAGGAATGCCAATGCAAGGCATGGCATGTCAAGGCAAGGCATGCCAATGCAAGGAAAGGTCTGTCAAGGCAAGGCATGTCATGGAATGACATGTCAAGGAAAGGAATGCCAAGGCAAGGCATGGCATGTCAAGGAAAGACATGGCAAGTCAAGGCAAGGGAATGCATGGCAAGGAAAGTCATGGTAAGGCATGGAAACACATGGAAAATCATGGCATGTCAAGGAAAGGTAAGACATGTCAAGGCAAGGCATGACAAGTCAAGGCAAGACATGTCTTGTCAAGGCAAGGCATGGCCAAGCTAGGCATGGCATGTCAAGTGTAACACCTCTAGGCTTTGAGTGAGAACTAAATAAAATTTCTCGTTCAAGAGCTAGATTATCTCTTTGATTTCCTACTGAAATCTCGATATCTGATCCACAGTCCCTATTGAAACCCCATCAACGTGAACATGCCCAAGGTGCGAGCTTCACCTTTGCGACCATAGGCTATGACTGCACGTCGATAAAAAGGCGCTTACCATTTCGGGACTTCAGGACTTCTACAAGAGAGTCAACCTTGACTCATGTTTCCCGAATTCCCAATCTTTGGTTTCTGTCCAATGCCAGATATATGGTATTGTGCTATCCCCTCGATCGACGGCTGTGATCATGTCACGATTTAGTGTATCGAGATAACGAACGTGAGTCAACTCTGACTCGCTGTTCCCCGAAATCCTAGTCTTCGGTAGCTCCTCCCTTAATCTTCTGCCCACATGACCATTCGTCACGACTGGGGGCTTAATATTCCGAACTCATCAGGACTTTTCATTTCACAAAGTTGGAACACGACCAATGCCTATCTTTCTAAAGCTCGAAACCTGAACTCCTGATAAAAGACTTGAGGTTTGAAGGTCAAGCATCTCGAGGTTTTATTCTTAGGATTTTATCTTTTACCAGCAAAAATGGGCTTGGAAAGAATGCATCCATGATAAGTACAACTCGCCTTCTAACAAAGGCACCCACAGGTAACATATCTTGCATCCTTGGCTCTCATTGCACCCAGATGTTTGGACATCCCCTGACCACATCACCCACTTACATGGCTTGGATGAGGTCTCTTTCAAGAAATTTCCTTCTCCAGTGGACACTATCCCAATAGGGCGCCTTGTCCTTTTCTCCAGTGGACACTAGCCCAATAGGATGCATTGTCCTTTTCTCCTGTTACACCAGTTTGACCTTCAAACCTCAAGCCTTTTATCCTTGCTACAAACTGTGCGTTAACAGGGACTTTCAGGACTTTGACGAGTCCACTCTCCCGCCTACACAAGGGTTAAGATCGACGGTCAAGGTAGCTCCCGATGGATCTTGGGACCTACGGTCTCGTTTCCATTGCTACTTGAGAAGACTGAAGGGGTCGAGGCGTTAACGCCTTCGCTCCTCCTCTAGATCCATTCGTCCTAACAAACCTGGGATACTTCTGAAAGGATCTCGTCCATTTGTCTACCAAATGAAAGGATACTCCTTTTCGATAATTGGACTTTCTATCCTTTCTGAACTTGGGTAACGAAATTCAATCTCTCGGAGCTTCAAACTCCCATGACTCCAAAATCTTTGAGAGCTAACCCTTATTGCATAGGGTTTCCAGACCTGGGACAGATGAACCTTCAGATGGTTCTTGGGCAATTATCCCTAATCTTAGTCGGGTTTCTGGATACGGGCTTGGGTACCTTTCAAAGTCCCTAGACTACTATCCTGAATGAAGTGTCTTCCTAAATCACCGAGTTATGATCTATGACACCAGGGCAGGGTAACCTCGTGGGTTTACCGTAGTGGTAGCCATACCAAGGATCTTACTCCAACTCTGAGACATGATGCAATTCCCCAGGGAAGGTGCTTTCGGGGGATTAAACCAGAACATCACGAGAATCAGGGAAATGGGATGATTCTCAGTGGAACGAACTCATGCTCCGAACTTACTCAGTTTATACAGAAAATGATTGTGGCATATAAGTATACACATGCATTCATAATTTCCAATCTAAAATACCATGAAATCATAGCATACAAAAACCATTTATGGGCGTATAAACATGAGCACGTATCCATGATATTCAATTTAAAATACAAGGCATAAAACACTTATCAGAACCGCAAGGCATGATGTGACTATTGTGAGGGGTGATCGTTTCCACCCAACCACAGGCTCAGTCACTCCCAACGGATTTATCACTGGCCACCCTTGAGCTTAGAACACGATGTTATGAGATTCAATCTCTTACTTGCAGCTCAACGTAAGTTAGGGATGAAGGTTACTCTCCTTCTCCTGTCTTGATCCGGGAGCTGAGGTTCTCCTCTGCCATCTCCTCTACTTCCCCTCTGGCCACACCCACGCTTTCTTTCTTGCATCCCCCTGCAATATTGTGTGTGGCGCGAATTTTATCATTCGTGGTCAGGTCTGAGAGATTTTACGGATGGGCGGTCCGCCCCATCCCCTCATTAACTCTTGAGGAGCCTCCCCACCTACCATCTTGACGGAAATTCATTCCTGGGTCAGAGAGTTGTTTTGGTCTTGAGCAAGTAAAAACTAGTAAGGTACTGGTTCGGTGGAAGTTAATGTAACTGTTCTGGCTCCCTTCCACCACCTTTTCATTAGCCATCGTGAACTCTTTTAGCACATCCCCTTCCCATCATTCATGCAACACATATTCATAACATAATTTACATACATTGACTTTTTATACAAAGGTCCATCAAATAAAACATTCTCACCTTCGAGTTTCCCATAGTTCCTAGCCAATATAGTTATATTTACAGACAGGGGGAAACAAGGTGTTACAATTCCCTCCCCCTTAAAGGAACATCATCCTTGATGTTCTATCTATCAACATGACGTGTATGTATAGAAGTAAACAAAATTGGATATGCCTGTTTCATGGAATCTTCCATTTCCCACGTAGCCTCATCTGGGCCAAAGTGTTTCCACTGCACCTTGACCTGTGCAATGGTTCGGTTCCTGAGTGGGGTTTCCTTCCTGTCTAGTATGCATTGAGGTTCTAGCAGGAATTCTCCCTCCGGTTCCACCTGGATCATAGACCAGTCAATTACATGATTAGAATCATGTACATATTTCTTCAACAATGAAACATGGAAAACATTATGTGCTTTTACTGTGGGAGGGAGTGCTAGCCTATAGGCTACAGGTCCCACTCTATTTAGAACTCCAAAGGGTCCACAATACCTAGGTGCCAACTTGGAACAAGCTCCCATCTTCAGAGAACTCTTTCTGGGCCTAAATCTGAGATAGACGTGATCTCTCGTCTTGCATTCTCTGGGGGTTCTCTTTCTGCCGGCATAACTTTTCTTTCTGTTTCTCGGGGGGTTCCATTTATTTCAACATGTTGGGTCCAATAGTAATTATGTTTATGGGATTACTCCAACCGACTGGAGTGTTTCACAACCTACCATAGAGGACTTCGAAAGGAATCATCTTCAGTGATTCTTGGTAGCCATTGTTGTAGGCAAATTCCACCAGTGGCAGGTAATCTTCCCACCTTTTAGGTTGATGCATTACATGCATCCTTAGCATGTCTTCTAATATTTGGTTCACTCTTTCCATATTTCCATCGTTTCGAGGATGATAAGCTGTGCTAAACAATAATTTGGTCTCCAGGCCAACCATCAAGGATTTCCAAAAGTTTGAAGTAAATTTTGTGTCTCTATCAGACACGATCTCCTTAGGCATGACATGTAGTCTGAATATCTCCTTCATGAATATGTTGGTGATATCTATTGCCTTGCAAGTCGATTTGATGGGAATAAAATGAGCGGACTTGCTCAATTTATCCACCACTACCATGATGGCGTCATTTTTGTTTGTTGATGTTCGCAATCCGGTGATGAAATCCATGGAGATGGTCTCCCATTTCCATTCCGGGATTGGTAGAGGTTGTAATAACCCTGTTGGGTGCCGGTGTTTTGCTTAACTTGTTGGCATTCTATACACTTGGCTAAATACTCAGTTATGTCTTTCTTCAATCCGGGCCAATAGAATTGTTTCCTGGTGGTCGTGATCATCTTCTGGTATCCTAGGTGACCAATATATGGTCTTTTATGTAGTTCATCCATTATCGACCTCTTCAAGTCATCACAATATGGAATATACAATCTGTTTCTGTAAGTTAGCAGACCTCCATCTAGCATCTAGTATCCTTCATACTTTATCCCTGTGGGTTCTTGCTCCAGGTACGAGGTCATGGTTTGGAAGAATGTGTATGTTTCTTTTTCATTCCTGACTCTTTCCTTGACATTCGTCTCGCAGGTGTTCACCGCTGCCAGGTGAATTGTTTTCATACTTCTTCTAAGGGCATCAACCACCTTATTTTCCTTTCCTTTGATATGTTTGATTTTGAAATCAAACTCGCTAAGGAGGGCCATCCACCTAGATTGACTTGCATTGAGTTTTGGTTGGTCGAGCAGGTGTCGCAATCCATAGCGGTCTGTCATAAGTACAAATTTCCTACCCAGGAGGTAATGCCTCCACATTTTCAAGGTGTGCACTATGGCGATCAGCTCTAGATCATGGGTCACATAGTTGACTTCGTTCTCATTCAATTTTCGAGATTCATAACAGACTATGCTTCCTTCTTTCATAAGGAATCCTTTGAACCCTTCCTTGCAGGCATCTGTGCACATGAGGAAGTCATTTTCGGGATTGAAGATATTCAACATGGGTGCATGGGTCAGAAGGTATTTCAGGGATTGGAATATTTCTTCACATTCTTGTTTCCACATGAATTTATCTCCCTTCTTCTGGAGGGCAGTGATTGGACAACCAATCTTGGAGAATCCTTTTATAAATATCCTATAGTATCATGCTAAGCCCATAAAGGATTTGATATCCGAAACGTCCTTTGGGGTAGGCCATTCCATGATAGACCTGATTATGTCAGGGTCTACTGCTACCCCTTCCTCAGATATGAATTGCATTGTCTTACTCAGACGTTTCTGCAGTATCCTTACGTCTTTGGCCTGATTTTTGTAGAACTGTTTGATGTAGTTTAGACATGCAAGGAATCTCTGCAACTGCTTTTGGTCCAGAATCTCATCCGGAAATTCAGAGAGTTTCTTAAGCACATGGTCCTGCAGTTCTACTACTCCTTTAGAAAGGATAAGTCCCAAATACTCAATCTTRGTCTGAGCCCAACAAAGCTTAGACTTGCTTAGTACCAAACCATGGCGAAACAAAAGATCATATACAATTTGCAAATGCTATACATGAGACCTGATATCAATCGAACAAACAAGAAGATCATCAATATATACAAATAACAAAACTCAAATGCTTGAAAATATCGTCCATCCTTTTTTGAAATTCTGAGGGTGCATTCTTTAACCCGGAAGGCATAACTCTCCATTGATACTGTCTGTTAGGTGCTACAAAGGCTGTCTTGTACCTGTCTTTAGGAACTATGCCAATTTGCCAGAATCCACTTTTTAAGTCAAACTTACTGAAAATATTTCATTTACCAATCTTAGAAAATAGTAACTCTTTAGAAGGAAGAGGAAATCTGATAGGAAGTAGAGCTTCATTTAAAGCTCTGTTGTTTATGACCATTCTAGGTTTTCCTTGCTCCTGTTCATTGTGTTTGTTTACATCGAATGCAGGACAAGTCCAAGGGCTTCTGCTGGATTCTATCAACTTTCTTTCCAAGAGTTCTTTTATCTCATTTTGACAGTATTCAGTTTCAGTGGGAGACATATGATTGGTTGAAGCCTTTTGTGGCTTTGCAATATAATCTTCTTTGTAGGGAAGGCTGACAAAATATTGTTCCCTTGTCCAGAAGGTATTAGGATGATCTGATGTACGATCTTTCTCTATCTTTTCTTTGACATCCTTGATTATTTCAAATCCATGTTTCTCTGCATTATTTATTATCTTCTAGATTCGGACTAGCTTTTCAACAGATTCTTCTATTTGAGGGAGAGATTTCTTTACTGCAATTCTAGATTCATAGGAAGACTTACTCGGAACTGTTATAGATTTTCCCAAGACTGTAATCTGTACATAATTATTTCCTATAGTAAACGAAAAACATATATTTACAAAATCTTGTCCAAGCAAGATATCTGCTCCAGTATCAAAGCAATAAAGATTCACTGCTACCTTGGCTCCTTGTATTATAATTGGAAAGTCTGGGGCAAAAAAATGGATTTTGATCTCAGTCTTGTTCACTGCTCTAAAAGCAATGTTAATAGGCTGCCAATAGTAGGATGGTATTGCTCCATGTTTTGCACAAGAATTCATAACACCTGTATCTAATTGTGCATTTAAAGTGTACTGCAGACATCCTGAAACTTTTATGTCCACAGAAATTACTAGTCTGTCTTCAAAGCCATTGATTTGCTTAAATTCACTAGATTCAATTTCTGTGTTATGATTGAACATTTCTCTTTCCCATTGTTCATCTCTTTTAGTCCTGAGAAAGTTCAATTCTTCCTTTTCCATTTTAATGTTTCTCCATAACTCAGTCATTAATATTTCCTT
>ML854239.1:8476-29066 GCA_009831015.1 Picea engelmannii
TGTATATGCTACATTTATTAATTGTTTCATCCTTAGTAGAGTTTGATTTGCTTTTATATGATGAGCATGTACAACATATTCAATTCCCTTCTTAAACAAGTGATATTGATTTTGTTCCCTGAAGAAGATTTCTTTGCGATCATATAAATAAGGCCTACCTAAGACCATTATGCATGCTTCTAGTGGTACCACATCACATATTAATTCATCCACAAACTTAGATGTAAATGAAAACTTTATGACACATTGTTTTGTTATGGGCAATTTGTGATTTTTGTTTATCCAATTTAGTGAATAAGGTTTGTGATGTATCTTAGTTTTTAATCCCAATTGCTTAACCACTTCTTTTGAAACTAAGTTAGCTTGAGATATGCTATCTAACAAAGTGTCGATCTTAGTATGTTTCATAATGACTCTTATATGAAACAATTTACTTCTAGAATCATAGTCATCACCAATTCTACCTGACAAACCAACTACTGTGATTTTAGTCTCATCACCGGAATCTGACCCCAAGTTTGTTGGATGTGTTGTTGCTGCAACTTGTTGCCTCCCTTTCCTCTCTTTGAACCACTTCGATTTCTTCTATGGGTGCACTTGCCAACAATGTTCATCATTGTGCCCTACTTTCTTCAAATGCTTACAAGAGAGCTTCCCTTCCTTCACTGTCGCTGAGTTTTTTTTCTTCCCATTCCCTTTGCCTTTGCCTTCTTTCTTTGAAGATGATTCCTCTGATACACTTACTCCAATTTTTCATGTTTCAATGTATGTTTCTTGAACAGAAACCTCATCAAGATTATTAGGTCCAAACATAAATATAGTATTACGAATATAAGCAGGTAAACCACCTATATACTTCATAATAGTTTCTTGTGTAGTCAATGGAACATCTAACATCAAATCCATCTTACGAAATTCATCTATATATTCCTCAACCGATTGTCCTTTTCTTAACTTAAGACTTTGCCATTCAATTAAATCATTTTCCTTGTATCCCAATGGATAAAACTATTTTCGAAGTGTGGAAATAAAATCATGCCATGATGGTAAAATCTTACCAACTTTTTGAGTTCCATGTTGCATGTTAATTTTCCACCAGATGAGAGTTGTGCCTACAAGACGAAGCAATGCCAATCTGATTTTGGTTGCCTCATCTTTGATTTGTTGTACATTACAATATACCTCCATATATCTAACCCAGTTATCAAGTTTCTCAGCATTAACTTTGCCATCATACATAGGCAAAAGAAATTTTACATCAAGTTTAATTAATGGCATATCAAACTTATGTTTATGAAAATGAGAATGTTTTCTTGTAGAAGTAGTGTTAGAAGTAGAAATTGAACTTGAAGAAGAAGAAGATGATGGAGATGAAGCAGGTCAAGGACGGGGTTTTGGAGGGTCCTCTCCTTCTTCACTTGTGTCTTTCTTAGAAGATTCCCCTTGAACTGGTCTATTTCATTCCAAAATTTCAACCTAACCCACAATGGAAAAATTCGGGTTGTCACGTGGCGCCCTCTGATTGGCCTGAGCAATGTCAGCCTGCCCAGTCAGCTGCCACACCAGTGTTTGTACTGCCATGTCATCTTGTCCAGTCAGCTACCACGTCAGCATATGTACTGCCATGTCTACCTACCAAGTCAACTGCCACGTCAACGTCCATACTGCCACGTCAACGTTCATATTTCCACATTATCCTGTCCAGTCAACTACCACATCAACATTCGTACTTCCACGTGTCCTTCCAAACTGCCACCTGTCTTGCTGTCACTGGCCCATGTCACGTCCGTTTCGCGATGTGTCACTTCCATACAATGCCACGTGTTAGATTTTTAGTGGTCCAAATCACCCTTGAAAAATCAAAATCTGACTGCCATGTGGCACATCCTGGTGCTTCCACAGTCTTGCTGACGTCAACATTGCAGCCTTTGAATGTTGACTTTGACCTTTGAATTTTTTTGCATGTTTGGGAAAACTTCAGATAGCGATAACTTCTCTAAACAGAGTCCATTCTCGGAAAAAAAAATATATCGTCGAAATCAACACGACAATCACTACATGATAGCGTTGGTTTTGTCTAAATCCGAGAACTTTGATTTTTTTGCCTTTTTGCATCCATTTGGATCAATCAGTGATAGAGACAGTGACATGTTGATTGGTTGATCATCAATGACAGGTTGATGTGGCAATGATAATCATAGGTTGATGTGACAGTGACAATGACAAGTTGGTTGATGTATTGGTGACATTGGAAGTGACACTATCCGTGGTAGATAGTGAGTCTACACTTGTATTTCAGGGCTGCAGGACGGGGCAAGGAAAGGGGGTTGTATCGTCCTTACTGTTGGTGCCGAAGAACTCAGGGAGTTGGTACTTCCTTCAGGTTGGTGCCTGTAAATCAGGGGGTTGTAGCCTCTTTCTGATTGGTGCCGAAGAACTCAGGGAGTTGGTGCTTCCTTCATGTTGGTGCCTGTAAATTAGGGGGTTGGTGCCTCCTTCCAGTTGGTGCTGGATAATTTGGAAGTTAGTGTTTCCTATGGATGTATTCTTGATATATATAAGAAAGCATTCCATGGTTTTCTCCCATTTGGGTTTCCACGTAAATTCTGGTATATTGTGTATCTGATGTGACATTATTGATTTGTAATGCTTATGGTTATATGCTCATGATATATTGGATGCAATAATAAATGAGATATTGTTGATAAAGTTGAAGTTTGAATATTGTGATTGAAAGTGGTAAAAAAGTGTTGATATTGATTCACCGCCCCCCCCCCCCATTAGTATTCCAACATGCCCAAAGTGTCAAGTTGAGCCCAGATAGTGACAAGGTAAAGAAAAATATAAATAACCATAAGCTTAACATCGAATTCATTCTACAATAAACCATCACCATGTCAAGCACCAAGCCACAGTGGTGGAGTCTGTTGGTATGATTTAAAACATTCATCTTTCTTTGTTCATTGATTCTAGTGCCACTGATAGTTTTGTTTCCCCTTCTACTCTAATTAGATGTGGATTGGCAATTCATGACCAAAATGAATTTGGGATGGTAGAAATGGCATCCGGGGTTAAGCAATCTGTAGGTCCACTGGTTAAGAATTGTATCGTCAAAATTGGGGGTTGTGTCACAAAAATGAACTTGTATAGCACAACTCTAGGAATCTATGATTTAATTGTAGGAATGGACTGGATTGAATCCCATCAAGCCCTAATACACAACTACAAAAAGAAGGTTCTATGCCAAAATGATCAAGGAGAGATTGTAGTGATTGAGGGGATTAAGCGAGAAGTTACCTTACGTTTCATCTCAGCAAAGAAGGATAAAATGTGTATGAGAAAAAGGTGCACGATTTATGAAGTTGAGGTGATAAATGAAAACAACAACACTTCAATCAAGTTGCTTCCAACACTCTAAATTTGAGGATGTACTTCCCCCAGAGTTGCTAGGATTTCCCCTTGTGTGAGAATTTGATTTCTCCATTTCCTTAAACTAGGGACATAACCCATATCTAAAACATCATATAGGATGAATGTTCCAAAACTTAAAGAGTTAAGTGTGCAAATTAATGAACTTATTAACTGAGGATTGATCAAGCCTAGTGTATCACCTTGGGGAGCACTAGTGATATTTGTGAAGAATAAGGATGGAACCCTTGGGCTATGCATTCATTATCATGATTTGAACAAAGCCACCATTAGAAACATGTATCTCATGCCTAGCATTGACAACCTCTTTGATCAACTATAGGAAACTTCAATATTTTCCCATATTGACTTGCAGTTGGGATACCACCAGCTAAGAATTAAGGAGGATATACAAAATATTTCATTTAGAATGAGGTTTGGTCACTATGAATTTATCGTAGTACCATTTGGGTTGAGCAATGCCCCAACAATATTTATGAGCATGATGAACAATGTATTCCGCAAATATTTGGATCGTTTGTCCAAGTATTCCTAGATGGCATCCTGATTTACTCTCGAAATGAGAAAGAGCATCAATAACACCACTGGTACTTTAATGCCTTGGAGAACATAAGTTCTATGTGTTGTAGCTAAAATTTTCCCTCTATTTTTTTTTTTCAAATTTTGCTAATCCTTGCCATTTGGCTCCTATTTTATTACCTGGAAGGAAAAACTTAGTTCAATGAAACCTTGCCATTATCGCCCATCTTGTCCTTTTGTCAATCATTTACCCTCATTCATAATCACGATGTTGAACTTAAACTTTTACTCATGCATTTTACCTATGGCATGTTATCGTATTCATGGTCATCATAAACCCTATGTCGCAAAGTCTGTTGTTTTTTCCATGAACATAGACCCTATATTTAACACTTACCAAACCCTAGCTAGCCAAATCAAAACTTAGGACCAAGTCATATTGAAACATCCTAAAATAATTCTCTAATTATCAAATTTATTTGTGCTAAAGTTTATCCAACATTATAAGTTAACTTTATTTCATTCATTTTTTCTATTGAGCAATTTAAGATATTTTCTTTACAAATACATATCTTAGTGACATGGATATGCATAATTGAGATTATCACCACTTTTCATTAAAAATATACACATTTCATTACATATATTATATAGGTACATAGATGTCAACATTAATATATATATATATATATATATATATATATATATATATATATATATATATATATATATATATATATATATATATATATATATATATATATATATATATTAGTAGGTGTGAATAAATTATATATAGTTTTGAATGTATATATAATATATATTATTGATATGTAATTATAATATTATAAATTTAATTATAACTATTATGCATATAGTATTAAAAGACCATGTCTTATTTTAAACTATGTTGTTAAGTTATAAAATGATTTATTATTTTGAAAGCTAATTGTCCAATATTTTAAAGGTGCCATTCATTTTAATATCAAGTATTGTCAAAGTTTAGATTCGTTGGTCGGCTTCACCGACTTTGATTAGGCTGGCGATAATGATGATTGGGAGTCCACTTCTGGCTATGTGTTTCGTCTAAGCATTGGACCATTGGTGTGGTCGTGCAAGAAACAAAAGATAATCTCCTTGTCGACTACAAAAGCATAATATCGTGGTTTCGTTCAAGCAGGTACTAAAGAAGTATGGATACCAACTTCAAGGTGAACTTAGATTTCTTGTTTAGACCTCGACAACAATCTACTGCGATAACCAAAGTGCCATACATGTTGTTGACAATCATGTTGTCCATGGTAAGATTAAGCGTGTTGAACTCCATGCTCACTATTTGAGATAGTTAGTTCATGAGAATGTTGTCTCTCTTGAATATTGCAGAACATATGATCAATTTGCTTATATCTTCACTAAATCCTTATCTGAAGCTAAATTTATCAAACTTGGTACGATGCTTGGGCTTCAGGAAGATGCAATTATGGCAGGGGGGTGTCATGATGATGTAATTTCACCTCATGAATCTCCATAGTTGTGTGTTGATGGTGGGGTGTTGGAACATAAAGCATTGATGGTTCATCACACTTCCTTGGATTCAATCAGTCGAGCGATCAACCTACATCTGGAAACAATCGGTCGGGATATCGACCAAAACTCTACATTAGTCGATCAAGTAGTCGACATGCCTTTCGGTAAGACAGTCGATCAACAATCGAAGATATTCGGGAGGTGGATCGACTAGCCCAGTGATCGACTACGAGTTCGACGCATGGAAGGTCGGGTTGAGCATCCTTGTCGAGTTGACTAGAGAGTGCAAATTTGACGGAGTCAACTCTAACAATCGACGGTTATATGTGGACATGATCTTTCCTATTACAAGAAAAGTGATTAGATTTTGAGGCTATAAATAGCAAACCCCACGTGTCATTATTATTAAGCAATCGAAATGATATCATATGGAGATATCCAGACCCAATATGCATTATGATGTTCTGATAACATTGTGCTCTTCTTAAGTGTTGTAACGGTGCCTTTAGACACCACCTTTGTCTTCGAAATTTTATTTCATTTTTTAATATCTGCAGTATTATCTTTTCTATTTCATTTTAGGCTCCACCCTATTCTCCAACACTAGTGTCCCTGCTCTTCTAAAAAACCACTATATAGGTGAGAGTAGTTAGAGATCAAACCTCTAAATGATAATATAGTTGAATGTGAAAAAGTGTGTTTGTCTTAGTTCCTTTTCTTTGATAATGCCTACAAAGACAACCTAGGAATCACAAGTGCAAAGGGGGGCCATTTGGCCCAGATGGATCTACAATTTGTAAATTTTCCTGGAGCATTGAAACAACAACAAACAACTTTGTAGGCATTGCAATTATTATTAAGGTACTAGCTCAGCTTGCATTGGTTATCAAAAGGGCTCCAAACAACTTTGTAGACATTACAACTATTATCAAGGTACTAGCTTAGCTTGCATTGGCGATCAAAAGGGATCTTATTTTCTATGTTATCGATTCCATGTTAATGGTTAGGCTTATAAACAAAAAAGCT
The DNA here is from genome assembly GCA_009831015.1 of Picea engelmannii. Lineage (NCBI taxonomy): Eukaryota > Viridiplantae > Streptophyta > Pinopsida > Pinales > Pinaceae > Picea > Picea engelmannii. Next base: position 14,978 of record ML854239.1, read on the forward strand.
AAAGTCAATAATGTCTTAGTCAACAAAATAATGAAAATATGTAGATTACTCATATCCCGGTGCTAGACTATTGTGGTTAAACAAGTTAAAAGATATCTTAATTATGAAGTGGATAAACCTACAAACAAGGAAGCCAAATGCAAGAAAGGAACACTTCTCAAGTGGAATGAATAGGGGGGAATTTACACCTAATAGGTCCTACTAGAATAAAAACCTCAACTATTATGGCTCATAGAACAACACAAAAGCACCATAACAATCTAGAAGGAAATTCAAATATCTTTAGTGTTAGAGTTACTAAGTGGGGACTCAATGTGAGTTGTCAAGAGAGAACTAGCTCTCAGCATATAGATCAACTCTTGGAGCTCAAAGGAGTCACTTCAATCACATCAAAATGCAACCTCACTTTCCTTCATTTTTGGACTCACCTTCCTAGGATTGGAGTATAGTGAGGCACAAGTCTCATCACTACATACTATACAAATCACTAGTAGACTCTCTCTCTCTCCTCTGGCAAAGTGCATCTTATATTTAAAGAAAAATATTTGCATACATCAAAATGAAGGTGGAAGGCTATATTCAATGGACTTTTTATACTCCTCCGAAGAGCCACTAATGCTGAAATAAAGTCTAAGTAAGTTATAGAGTCTAAACCTTGAGCATGTTTAATCAACAAAGCTCCCTTAGCCAAAAGTTGGTTGCCTCAAGTCTCCCCCTATCAACCCTCATGCACACCATCTCTCCATGAGTGTGCCACGCCTGATCTAGTGAGCAACATGAGCCACCCCTTGCTTTCCTCCCTGGCTTAATTACCCAATCATCCATCTCTTACCACCATCATTAATATTTAATTCATCTCACCTGTCATTTTATCATTTTTTTTTTATTTCACTTCATCTAGGTTGTCTCCTAAAAATCGTTGTCTACAAATTGCAAGAAGATTATCATGGCCTATGTTATATCCTTCAAAATCCATAGCTTATGGTGATTAGCAATATGGCCTTAAATTCTTCCTATAAATGAGAGTGTTGAGATGAGCATTCTCATTTTTTAAGATTATCCTACTTGGACTTTGTTAAAAGAACATATTGGACAACTACCTCTTGCAATATAAAACCTATTCCCTTTTATGTAAACACCAAATAATTGGACACTTTTAAGAAAGATGCAATAGAGTTTAAAAAAAACATGAATGACAAGATCAATCATTTGGAGATAGTGGGAATAGTGGGATGTGACTAGAAATAATAATTTAGAAAGAATTGAAGTATCAGAATTCCAACTCCTTAAGGTTGAGGAGTGAATCCACTTTCTATGACATGTTCTCAAGAAGTCCATGAGAGGGAAACTAGGAGATGCAAAACATATATGGAAATCCAAAATTGAAAGCAAAGGACCAAGGAGGCACTGAAAATTGAGAAGAATATGGAAATGCAAAAGTTTCAACCTTGGAAAACATAGTTCTCCATGGAGATTCTTCAAGCTCTCTCCCCTTCCTCAAGTTCTTCTAGTTAACAACAAACCTTGAATTAAGCATACTCTAAGCAAGTTGCTTAGAATGCAATCTTTTGAAAAAAAAAAAAATTGATTTGCTCGATCTAGTAGCCATATCACTTTATTGAAAAATCAATCTTTGTTGTGTTTCCCAGACACTAAGTGTATTATCCCCTCTTGGATGGATGATATAATATGTGTCTTTTGTTGTTATATTTCAGTGCATTTTGTGTTCAGTTGTTTTGTCAAACAGTTCACCACAGTGTCATTGTACCCCTGAAATAATCTATTTTACTCACTGGTGTTGTATTTGAATGTATGGTTGGTTTGTGTCTTTTGTCAGCTAACATGTTGAAACCTCAATGTAGATAGCCTTTTGTTGATGTTGTTGTGTTTATGTATTTGCAAATTTGTTTCCTCAATAGGATTTGCAAATGATATACAAGGGTTTGATGCCAACTAATAATTTATTTGCAATCAATATATGATTGTTGAATTGCAAGTGCCAAACATTTAAACAAATACCTACAACAACAAAGAAACACAACAAATTTGTTGCAATTTATCATTAACATGACTTCATAACATATGCTTGATAGATCTGAGAAAACAAAGTGGGACGGTGATGTATGTTGTTGTTATGGGTTGGATCGATCTATCTACCATACGTTGCAAGCAAGAAGGAAATAGCCTCTACAAGACCCCACGACCTCCAGTGAAACGAATATGGTCTTTTCCTTGAGAAATACAACACTCTAAAGAACAGAAACTTGGCCCCACAAATGAGTTGACCCCTTCACCTTCCTATGCTGCTCCAAATGGACAATTTGGCCCCAAGATTGAATATTACGGCCTCTATACAAGGAACTCAGCGCCCCCACTAAAGAACTTGGCTTGCACAAACTAGTATGACTTCCAGATGTGTAACTCTGCCTCCTAAAGAAGTATTATGGTGTCCATAAACTTCAATCTGTTGCAAAATATGAATCTATCCCCTTATCAATGGATGCAAGTGGAAGATCTGTATGATCTTTCCCACTAATCATCTAGGGTGGAATATTTCACCACCGAAACCAATTCTCAGCAAGGGTTTTGATCCAAAACCCCAAAGAAAGCCACAAGAGCTTCTCTCCAATTCGATTTTGTAAAATGATCATTCATAATGAGAGAATGAGCTCTCAATGTACTTTTATAATCATTTTCCTTTTTTCCCCTCAAGTGACTTTTTAATTGTTTTTAGTATTTCCTCCAAAATCACTTGATTAATTTATTAAGTCTTTTTACTCCAAAAAGTGATTTATTTCATTTTAAAACAATTTTTGGCACTGGAAGTCACTTTTCATCCTCTCCAACATTTAAAGCTCTTCATCCTAGTTCCAATGAGATATTACACCAAGGTATCCCTCTTAGATAATTTATTAAAATGATAACCTTAGTGAAATCCATTAAATAATGTTCAATAATACTCTCAATTTACGGGAACGGTCGAAATGCCTCAGAATCGGAATTTGATTGCGCAGGAGTGATCTTGATGATGAATGGACCTATGAAAGCATCATACAACTCTTCTAAACCATCTGAGCTCACTGGTAATATCAAATCACACCTCTTATCAAGATGACATAAACCCATAAAGTAATCTCCAATTGCAGAGCAGGGGAACCCGAAAATGGGGACATTACAGTTCTCCCTTCCCAAAGATTGTTTGTCCTCAAGCAATGCCATCACAACCCTTCGATCAACAAGTTGAACCAAACTGAAACTGAGAATGATCCCAAGGTCCCAAACCAACCTAAAATATGTGACACACCCTCTACTCAAAGCAATGTCCTACAAGGTACTAACACAAGAGGCCTCCTGAAAACTACCAATAAGTAGGGTAATCAGATACTACAAAAACTCGGTCCAACCCTCTGAGAACTACTCTAATAAACCAATCCAATGCACCCTAGGAGCAAGTTCCTCAAAGCAAAAGTTGGATCCCCCATATTTATCAATAGTTGAACTTCCAAACCATGTAATCACAAGGTCCTGAGCTAGTCTAAAAAAGGAACCATCATGCTAATGATGGGCCACTTTGATCATAATGGTCTGAACATCGCTCACATACTACATTCTCCTCTTCTGGAACCCCAAGCTGAAGTACATGTAAAATCTTAATCCACTACCACAAATCATACCTTGCAAAGGCATCTCAATGAAGTCAAAATCTACAAATCCATTACCGGACTCGATCCTGGGTATCAGAAAAGAAAATATGTTCCGCCATATAGAATAAGTCTCAGCACCTTCTCTCATGAAAATCCAAAAATGAAACAGAACAATCATTGTCGCAACTTTTTTAATCATCAAACTTTGAAGCAGTCTACAAGTCAGATGACTTCCCAGATCCCACAACCAAGTAAGAAGTCCACCATCTCCAATGCCTATTGACTCTCGTTGCGCCACACTGATAACCATGGGAATCCAAATAAGCCAAGTATTTTACTCTTGTTTTGTATGCAACCATCTGGTGGAAATAAGGTACTAGGAGTCAACTGTGTGCCTGCTAATTTTCCTAGCTCCTGCCAAAATGCACCAAAAAATCAGTTGTCCCTGTCACTGAAAATGCACTCAAGCAACCCATGGAGTCTAAACACTTCCCTAAAAAATGACTTTGGCACTTGTGGTGCCTCATACTCCATTGAAATCGCAAAGAAATGTGCAAAAAAAATCACAATCAACAACTAGATAAATGTAATCCCCGCCATGCATCTCTGATAGACCTGTGATGAAATCCATCGACGCACTCTTCCACTTCTGATAATGGAATGAGTAAAGGATGCAATAATCCTGCAGGATTAGTATACTTTGACTTGTTCTGCTGAAAAGTCATACACTCCCTCATATGTTTCAACACATCGTCCTTGAGTCGCTTCCATGAGAACCTCTCTTTGATATGTCAGTAAGTTATGAAGTATCATGGATGTCCTGCCAAAAGTGTATCATGTGTATCCCTCATGATCTTCTCCCTAAGTGTGGACTCAAGGACTAAATATATGTGACCTCTATAGTAGATAATGGCATCTACCACTCTGTACTTGTCATCCCGAATGTGGCCATTCATTAACTCACAAGCAAACGTATTCTTGGAATATTCCACCAGGAGGTGGGACTTCCAATCAGCTAAAACCTTTGTGAGCCAATCTCATATGACCTGGATCTTCTCATGATGTACCCACACACCCTTCTCTCTCATCCTAATCTGATGGTACATTGAACACAAGTCAATCTCAGAAAGGTATACTACACCATGAAGCTCATCCATCATCTCATTGATCCTGGGTAAACCAAACTCAGTGATATGCTCGAAGCCTACGTTAGGGGGTCTCCTTGGAGGAATCTCTCCAAACCATTGGTCATGCGTATGTGGGCTGAAAGAAAACGGATGAGCATACCTCACCATACAATCCTTAAGAAAAAAGGATGGGACAACTTTATGACCCAACATACTATCCTCACAAGAATTTGTCTCCTCCTCACATGGATTATCAATAACAATATATGCATCACCATTGTGTATCATTGTATACCATTGTACACCACTGTATCATTATGATCCCCCTTTATCTTATCCTTGAATATTTTCCAGGTCCTACCAAGATGCCAACTAGGTATGTCTTTGACCTCAAGTTGGCTCTAAGTTTCAACTGTCAATGAAGGTTTTGTTGTTGTTTTATAACAGCCAACAGTTCAAGAACTTCTTTGTTGATTTGTTACAGTTACATAAGCGATTTTGGTGCTCTAACATGTAGTTTTTGTCGCCAAGGGTTAGCACATGCATACCAAAATATATATAACACACCTAGAGATATGTACGGCTAAAAATACAATAGTTATAAACTCTAACATACATGAAAATGAACAAAGGTATTTTTGGTCAACATGACCCTGGATAAAACCCCCCAGGGGAAAACCAGTTTGGAATATAAATCTATATATAGGGAGAATGGAAGGTGGAATACATCAAGTACAATATATAGAAGAACTTGATATAATAGCAGCTTTATCCAAGTTGCAACACAAGTCCAACTGAAGCAAGAGCGCCCTAGGATGGTGCACCCTCCATAAATGTTGACAAGACCACTGAACTGGAGCTAGAAGCCAACTGGAAGCTCTGATGAAGAAACCCCTCCATAGTACTCTAATATTGATGAGTAGCCTCCCTCTGAAACATAACTCACAACAATCCGAGTTTTGAAATTCCTCCCTGCTGATGATGCACCCTCCGCAACAAGTGTGCCCTCCTCCAAGCAAGAACCTCCCCACTAAATAAACAAGGCCCTAAGCTTGTTGGTTGTCTCCATGGATGGAAGTGCCCAAGCTAGCCTCAAACAATGCTTGAAACCTCATTCGCATGCTCTCTCTCAAACTCTCCAAGTGAACAAATGAGTGAATGAGCTCATCTTCCTTCTTTGTGCCCCTCTTGAACCTCCATAAGGAAACCTAAAAACATATGGTTGAGATCATCCCATATCAAGTCTAATCAAAGGTTGAGATCATCCCATAATAATCTCACTCTCAAACCCACTTTGAGTTTAGTTCCCTAAGTTCACTTTATGTCTCCTAATTCACCCACAAAGTGAATTAATAGTCATTTTAGGCATAAATGACCAAATTTCATTTTTGACTTAAATCTCCTAAGTCAAAGTGAATTAGACATAAAGTACAAGGCACAAAGTACATAGTACTTCCCACATGTGTTTAGGAGCTCACAAACACATGGGGAACACCTCCCAACGTAAATAATCTCAACACTCCCTCTTAACGAGGAAAGTGTTTCTCACCAAGCCCATCTTGACTCTGAAGTAGACATGTTTTCCCCTTGGGAAGGCCTTGGTGAGGATGTATGTAATCTGCTCGTCAGTCGATATATATTGTAACTTCATTGTGCCTCTCTGAACCCAATCTCTGATGAAGTGATATCTGATCTCAATGTGCTTTGACCAGTCATGGAAAACTGGATTCTCAGAGAGTTTGATACAACTCTGATTATCATAGTGTATGACGGTCGATGGCATCTTATGACTAAACAATCCTACCAACATCTTATGAAGCCAAATGGCCTCGCAACTGGCCTAGCTGGCCGCCATGTACTCTAAATCGACGGAACTAAAAGAAACTGACTTTTTCTTCCAGCTGAACCAGGAAACAAGTCTTGACCCCAAACCAAAGCAACACCATGAGGTGTTTTTCCTGTCAGTAGCACATCCTGCCCAGTCTGAGTCAGTGTAGCCAACCAAACTGACTCCATCACCTCTGATATAGTCCAGGCCAAAATCAATTGTACCAGCAATGTACCTCAACACATGTTTTTCCCCAATCCAATGAACACTCCTCGACTCTACCATATGTTGGCTAAGAGTGTTCACAACAAAACAGATATCTAGTCTAGTGTTGACCAGATACATAAGTGAACCGATCAACTTCTTATAAACTGTAGTATCTACCACCTGCGAATCTGAAGCATTAAGCTTCTTCCAGTTGGTAACCATGGGTGTCGACATAGGTCTACAGTCCTCAATCTAAAATTTGCTCAAAATATCTGCAACATACATCCCATGCCCGAGAAATATGTGTCCCTCCTCCTGCCATACCTCCATACCCAGAAAATAGTGCATCAACCCAATGCCACTCATCTCAAACTTTGATGAAAATCCCATCTTGAACTCAGCTATGATATCCTCGGCTCTTGTGATGAACAAGTTATCCACATATATAATGAGAATGAGCGTGTCCTCACCTCTACTGATGTAATAGAGGTTAGGATCAACATCGCTCTTCTCGAAGCCCATCTGAAGCAAGTATGTGTCAATACATGAATACCAAACTTGGAGAGCTTGCTTCAAACCATAAAGTGTCTTTCTCAAAAGACACACGTGAGTCTCCCTCTCACTCACCTCAAACCCCTGTGGCTGCTCAATGTACACTTCCTCATCTATAAAGCCATTCATAAATGTAGTCTTCACATCCATCTAGTGAATGCGCCAACCCATCTCTGTCGATATGGAAATAATGCTCCTGATCGAGGTGTATCTTGCAATGGGTGCGAATGTCTCATCATAATTGACTCCCTCTATCTGAGAGAAGCCTCGCACCACAAAATGGACCTTGTGTTTCTCTATGCTGCCATCTACAGCATACTTGGTTTTCTACAACCACCTGGAAGTCACAACTGACTTCCCCATTGGCCTCAGAACCACCTCCCAAACATCGTTGCGCACAATGGATTCATACTCCTCTACCATGGCCTCTCTTAAGACCTACTGGTCCACTGCCTACGCAAATTTATGTGGCTCAGTATTTGTAATACTCGTCACTAAAGCCAAATATGATCCAAATATGACTAGAGGTATACTCTCTCTGATCTGGCTCTTGGGCTCCCCTACGTTATCCTTGGCCTCCTTCAAGGTCTCCTGAAACCATCTAGGTCTCCTCTTCCCTGAAGTGGTCAATGGATAAATAAGGTCACTCTGCCTAAGAGTAACTGTCTCAGGGCTAGTCACAACACTCTGAGATCATGAAGCCTCTACCCTCTCTGACTGTGACCCTGGAGTTGTGCACAGTGACCATGTCACCCCTGATACTGGCGTACCGGAAACCTAAGATTGTACTCCCTCTGAGACATCAATCAGTGTCTTTGCATCATCCTCCACACTGACTCTCGACTCAAGAGATCTTTAAAAAGCCCTATCCTCCCCAAATCTGACATCTCTTCTCACCACCACTCTCCTAAGTGATGGAATGTAGATACGATAGGCTTTGGACACCTCTGAGTATCCAACTAGAATCCTCTGCTGGGTTGTGGGGTCTAGCTTTGTCCTCTTCTCTGAGGGGACATGAGAAAAGGTCAAGCACCCAAAGATCCTAATGTGCTCGACATCGGGCCTCCTACCAGTGAAGGCCTACTTAGGAGTCATCTTCCCCAATATCCTGTGGGGGATCTTGTTCTTCAGGTAAACTGCAGTAGCACTCGCCTATGTCCATAGGTAAAGAGGAAAACTCTGATCGTGCAACATGGATCTTGTTGCACCGGTGATAGCTCGATTCTTCCTCTCAGCAACCTCGTTCTGTTGGGGGTTGTATGGTATGGTCATTTGTCTTCTAATGCCATGTTGGGCACATAAGTCTATGAAATGTGTAGAGGAATACTCTCCCCCGTTATTTGACTGCAAGACCTTGATCCTATTTCCAAATTGGTTCTCCACAAGAGCTTTGAACTCTTGGAACTGTTTGAAGACCTCACTCTTGATCTTCAGGAAATAGATCCAGGTCTTCCTTGTAATCATCAATGAATGTGAGATAGTACTCACAACCACTCAAAGACTTCCGAGTCATGGGCCCGCACACATCTGTGTGTACTAAATCCAGTATCTCATTTGACCTGGTGTCACTACTAGGGAATGAGGCCTTGGTAAACTTACCAAGTCCACACCCTCTGCAAACATCTCGATGCTCTGTACTGATCTGTGGCACTCCGGTCACAACCTCTCTCAGTCCTCCGAGAGATCCATGATGTAGATGGGCCATCCTACAATGCCATAGCTCACATGTTTGTCTGTTGCTGTCGTTACTCACTGTCAATGCATGAAGAGGATGAAAAATCAATTTGAACAGTTTACCATCCCTCACTCCAATCACTTGTCCTGAGGCAAGCGAGGACCCCTTAGGGTGAATGAATACCTCGATCCCTCTGAAGGACACCTCAAGACCTCTATCCTGGAGGGTAGAAACTGAAATCAAATTATTCTTCATCTCAGAGACATAGAGAACGTCCATGAACGATATAGGTGGCATGCCATCTCTCCGAAAGGTAACAATGCCAATCCCAACAACTCTAACCAAGGAGTCATCTCCAAGAGAAATCTCCATCCTAACCTCTGTGTCTCTGAGATCAGTCAAATGCTCTCTGACTCCAGTCATATGGCTCGAAGCCCCGCTATCAATATACCAGACACTGGGTGTCGTCTCAACTGAAGTGCAGCATATGAGGAAAGCACACTCTCTCTCGAACAGAGTATGAAACTTTGCCTCCTATGTTGTAGTTGTGGTACCACCCCTCTTCTTCTTCCTATTGGGACAATGTCCAGCATAGTGCCCCAACTTCTTACAAACAAAGCACTTCACTTTGCTCATATCTCTCTTCTGACCACTGTTGCTATCTCCTCCCTTTGGTGGGGCCCCAAACTTGGGACCCTGCCGACCTCCCCGATCGGTCGTCTTCTTTCCCTTTGTCCAAAGAGCAATATCGCCCTGAAGTGACTGTTGTTGTTGTTGTTGTCCAGAAGCCTCTGCTACAAGTCTAGTCTCCTCCTGGATGAATTCATCCCACATCCTCTTCCATGTGGGCATGACCTCCCTGGAAACAATGCCATGAACGAATGGACCCCATGGTTTGGTAAATTTGTTTAAGGTTGTCCCCACCATAGAATTAGATTCCACCACATCACCAACGGCTCCAAGCTCGTCTCTGATCTGTGTGTATCGACCAATGAAAGAAGTCATCGACTCACTCTTGAGCATGTGAATGCCCCTAAGTCGATCATGAATAACCATCTTCTTGTTCTCATTAGAGCTCTGATAAAGCTTACATAGAGATGCCCACATCTCATATACATAAGCTCCCCCTGTCAAGTGGGGAATGATATGATCCCTCACTACATCGCATATGGTCCTGTCTGCCTTGTTGTTCCTCTTCCTGAACTTTGCTAACAAGACAGGAGCAATAGCAGGGGGAACAGGAACAACTTCCTCAACTATGTCCCGTAGTTCGAGGTCCTCCGAGACAAAGACAATCCTAGATTTCCAAGGCGACCAGTTGTTAGCCCCAACTAACCTATCCTCCACACGCATCTGAGATGATGACATCACTGCCAAACTGCACTCCAACTAATGCTCCAACTGCAAAGGAACGTTGCCTCACTCTTGTCAACACAGGTGTGAAAAGAGGCAAGCGAACACCGACCTCACTCCTAACAATATATGTGTGAAAAGAGGTCGTGAAAAATCATCCTCACTCCTACCATGTAGGTGTGAAAAGAGACTGACGAAAATGTCCACAAACTACTATACAACCCTCTACAAAATTATGCCAACAAGCTGCCACTAAACTATGTCAATGGTTGTCCACAAAATCTGCCAAGAAGGTGTCTAAAACATCCCACTCATATGTTGTCCAAAACTACTCAGAAATCAGCCACCAAGCTTTGATACCATGAAGATTTTCCAGGTGCTATCAAGCTGCCAACTAGGTATGTCTTTGACCTCAAGTTGGCTCTAAGTTTCAACTGTCAATGAAGGTTTTGTTGTTGTTTTATAACAGCCAACAGTTCAAGAACTTCTTTGCTGATTTGTTACGGTTACATAAGCGATTTTGTTGCTCTAGCATGTAGTTTTTGTCACCAAGGGTTAGCACATGCATACCAAAATATATATAACACACCTAGAGATATTTATAGCTGAAAATACAGTAGTTCTAAACTCTAACATACATGAAAATGAACACAGGTATTTTTGTTCAACATTGCCCTAGATAACCCCCCTGCCCAGGGAAAACCAATTTGGAATATAAGTGTATATATATGGAGAATGGAAGGTGGAATGCAGCAAGTACAATATATAGAAGAACCTGATACAATAACAGCTTGATCCAAGCTGCAACACAATTCCAACTGAAGCAAGAGCGCCCTAGGATGGTGCGTCCTCCATAAATGTTGACATGACCACTGAACTGGAGCTAGAAGCCAACTAGAAGCTCTGATGAAGAAACCCCTCCACAGTACTCTGATACTGATGAGTAGCCTCCCTCTAAAACAGACCTCATTGCAATCTGAGCTCTGAAATTCCTCCCTGTCGATGATGCGCCCTCCTCCAAGAAAGAACCTCCCCACTAAATAAACCAGGCCCTAAGCTTGTTGGTTGTCTCCATGGATGGAAGCGCCCAAGCTAGCCTCAAACAATGCCTGAAACCTCATGCGCATGCTCTCTCTCAAACTCTCCAAGTGAACAAATGAGTGAATGAGCTCCTCTTCCTCCTTTGCGCCCCTCTTGAACCTCCATAAGGAAACCTAAAAAATATATGGTTGAGATCATCTCATCTCAAGTCTAATCAAAGGTTGAGATCATCCCATAATAATCTCACTCTCAAACCCACTTTGGATTAAGTTCCCTAAGTTCACTTTATGTCTCTTGATTCATCCACAAAGTGAGTTAATAGTCATTTTAGGCATAAATGACCAAATTTCACTTTCGACTTAAATCTCCTAAGTCAAAGTGAAATTAGACATAAAGTACAAGGCACAAAGTACATAGTACTTCCCACATGTGTTTAGGAGTTCACAAACACATGGGAAACACCTCCCAAGGTACATAATCTAACAATCCTATGCACTCATTCCACTAGTGTCATCTGAACCTGGACCCCAGATTGATGTGTTCACATATGTAATATGCCCATTTCCGCAATTAGTCGATGCATACACTTCCATGTTGGTTGGTCCATAAGGTATAGGCTCAACTCTCCAAAAGAGGTGGCTCATGATCCCCATGATGTAAAGTATGTGTACAATTAGAATTTTATGAGTCATACCTCTCTTCAAGCCCCAACAAATCTAAATGTTCCTCATGCTTGACCATCACAAGAAGCTCTTCCCTCAAATCATGAGTACCACTAACATCCTCTTGTGTTATGGTTGTCATAGATGACTGAGTCTTTGTTGTGGATGATGAAGAATGTGCCAAACTCAACTCCACACAATGTTCATCATAATCATCATAAGTGCAATCAACATGCCCATCATAAGTACCAGTGTTATTAGCCTCATATGATTGCTCTAACGGTGTATTGAAGGCGGATGTTTTGTCAACCTCATTGTACACCTCATCAACATGAATAAATGCATGCACTTCCAAGAAGTCATCCTGGGGTTCTGTCAAACTTCCCCACTAATCAATTAGGGTCGAATCTTTCACCACCGAAACCAATTCTCTGCAAGGGTTTTGCTCCAAAACCCCAAAGAAAGCCACAAGAACTTCTCTCCAATTCGATTTTTTTAAATGATCAATCATAATGAGAGAATGAGCTCTCATTGTACTTGTATATCCCTTTTCCTTTTTTCTCCTCAAGTGACTTTTTAATTTATCTTTAGTATTTCCTCCAAAATCACTTTATTAATTTATTAAGTCTTTTTACTCCAAAAAGTGATTTATTTCATTTTAAAACAATTTCTGGCACTGGAAGTCACTTTTCATTCTCTCCAACATTTAAAATTCTTCATCTCGGTTCCAACAAGCTATTACACCAAGGTACCCCTGTTAGAGAATTTATTAAAATGATAATCTTAGTGAAATCCATTAAATAATGCTCAATAATACTCTCAATTTACGAGAACAATCGAAATATGATTGCGCAGGAGTGATCTTTTTTATCCCCCACTTCTAGGGATAACTAAGGAGATGATGTATCAAGGCCTTCAGGTTGCAGACATGGAGTGTCGAGGGATAGATCGACTCATGATGTCCACTTACACAGATGGAGACCCACTTCACCACCATACTTCTATGGTTCATCATGATTACATTCACCACATCAGCTTGTTTCCGGAAGACAATGGGTATTGCTCCATGAGGTACACATCAAGTATTGTGGTAAGTGTCACTTTAATGCTTGAGGCATTTGAATATGTTGCATTTAAAGCTACTTTTGATAATAGAGCGTCTGCTTAGAAATTATCCTCTTTGCCCTATTTCACCTTGGTGGTTGACATTGTGCTCTAGCAAGTGGTCACCCTTTGGGAAAGGTTTGCTACTAGGGGATCTCCTTGATGAGTCATCGTGCCATTCTCGATCATACTTATCATTTTTCACACTTCATCATTTTCATCTCCTTATCTTTTCGGATTTTCGGGTGTACTGACCCAAGAAGGGATTGTACCTCATTTCATGGGAAGACGGTGCTAAAGGCCCAAAGGGAATGTAGTTGGAAAAGGATAAAAGACAAAATTATAACCTTCTAGATGCTCGCCCAAAGAGGTCTTGAGAATAATGTAACATTTCTCTTAAAAGAATTAAAGACCTACAAAATCAAATTTCACATATATAAATGTCCCACTGGTTGAGGGATCTACACAAGTGTCCCTTTGCTTTAACCACATGAAACACTATGTACCTCCAGCTTCAAGTGACATTGTGGTACTGCCTTCAAGTCTTATGTTACCCATTTGGAGTACCCAATTGTTCTGGACTGTAATTAATTAATGGCAAATAATGGGCTTGGAAAAAGGTTGCATTGAAAACGAAGGTGCAACACACCCTCTACAAAGGCACCCATAAATGAGACAGTACAAACCCTTGTATGTCATGAATCCCATGCCCAAAAGTCTTTCCCTCCTCCACTTCATCTTCTTCACATGACCTAGAGAGGGTCCACCTGGGAAACACTCCTTGACTTTAGAAGTGACTTACCCAATAGGTCACCTTGACAACCCTCCCATACCTAAACTTAGCAAGTTGCATAGGGTCTTTGAGCACTTGTTTAATTTGATGAGGTAGTTTTGAT
>ML854240.1:8860-24377 GCA_009831015.1 Picea engelmannii
ATGCTCTGTACTAGACCAGACATTTCACATGTAGTAGGAGTTTTGAGTAGGTATATGTCAAAACCGGGGAAGGAGCATTGGACAACAGTAAAAAGGGTTTTTAGGTATTTGTGTGGCATTACTAGCTATGTATTGTGCTACGAAGGAAGACCGGGATTGGACAGAGTGATGGATATACATGGCTTTGTGGATGCAGACTGGGTTGGAGATTTGGATCGTAGGAGATCTACAAGCGAGTATGTGTTTAACCTGTTTGGAGGAGAAATAAGTTGGATGAGCAAAAGACGGGTTGTAGTGGCACTTTCAACTACAGAAGTTGAATACATGGAAGCCACTCATGCAAGTAAGGAAGCAGTATGGTTACAAATATTATGTTCATGTATTGGGTTGGTACAACAAGTTGTAAGGATAGAGTGTGATAGTCAGAGTGCAATTTTTCTGGCGAAGAACCCTGCTTATCATTCAAAGACAAAGCACATTGATGTTTAATATCACTTTGTGAGAGACATGATTGAAGAAAAGAAAGTATCACTGATGAAGGTGGACACTTTGAAGAATGTTGTAGACTCATTAACAAAATATCTGAGCACTGAGAAGTTCTCTTGGTGTAGAGGATCCATGGGCATTGTTGCCCTGGATTGTTGACTATGTAACCCTGCAACCCCCTGTATGCAAAGAAAACAACAAGTGGGAGAATGTTGGGTATGTGTTATATTCTTTGCATGTGTATGCATCGGGCACGCAGGGGAGCGGACCCCCCCCACGTGGGGGTTAGGGGGCAGTGCCCCCGAAATTTTTTTTTCTGGATCGGGACCGCATTTTTGGGGACCACATTATATTTAGCTGGTTTTTCAGCACATGGTTTCTTTGCCAATGGTTTTCTATTTCTGGTTAAGGAATTAGGGTTTTAGACTAATCCAGGTCATTGGGTTAGGGTTTTGGATGTTGTTGGCTCCTATATGTATTTTGTATTGTAAACATTATAACACGATGAATAATATAGAATATGTTGGTTTTCCCAGTTTGGGTTTCCAGGGGAAAAATCTCTGTGTAATGTTTGTATTTTCCATTGTATCTTTTCTGTTATTTTTCTGAATATATGTTTGTAGTAGATATTGTACAAGGTTAGAATTTACACCTTTCTCCTCTTCAAAAAAGTTATGGACATGCCATGTTCCCTATGTCAGAAGGAAACTCAGGTTAGTCTAGGCTTGCAGGAAAAACTTCCCTTTGTTGTACTTTGGGCTGATAGTTTTCTATCTCCCCAGTCATAGCCTCCATGCTTCCATTCATGGGGGTAGTTGATTGTTCAACCAATGGTCCTTCTTTCCTTAACTGATTCCTCCTTGGAATCCAAATGAGGCTTATTATCTCAGCAAAGAGAATTTGGGTCATTTGGACTAATGAACCCTCTCTACAGTTTCCCCACTCTTTCCTCTAGTGATATCATGGTCATTACTTCAAGGCTTAACCCCCACAGTCAGTTATTGGAAATAAAAACAACAATACATTTTCATTTTCCACATGCCATAGCATGGTGATCACAATTAATGATTAATTACAAGCTGGGGGAAACAAGGGTGTTACAATCCCCTCCCCCTTAAAAGGAACATTGTCCATGTCATGCCTTTGTCATTCAGCTGCTTCAGAAATATTGACCCTATTTCTTGGTCAAGTCCTTTCCAGACTCTTGGCCTTCATCAACTTCCTTTAATAATATTGGACAACAAGCATATAAATCACAATTTCGTGCAAAAACATTTTACTGTTGTTCAAAATTCAAGAGGAAAATTTTCATAATGTAGCACAATACTTATCTGTGCAGTTCATGGATTTTCATGCACACGGTTGTCTTGTTATCTTGGCTCACTTTTTTTTGGACACACCCATTGTGGGCATGATCCCAATCAATAGTGTATGAGAATTATCAAAGTATCCTCTTCCTTGCGGTCACTCACCCTCCCGGCCCAGGCTCAGGGATTCCCTT
The DNA here is from genome assembly GCA_009831015.1 of Picea engelmannii. NCBI lineage: Eukaryota > Viridiplantae > Streptophyta > Pinopsida > Pinales > Pinaceae > Picea > Picea engelmannii. The sequence continues at coordinate 10,848 of ML854240.1, forward strand.
CTCTGCTATATCGTTCCTTGGGTGATCCATCTTTCCTTGCCAAGGATTTCTTGCACAAGAAGAATTTCAGAGAGTTCATTGAGCCTTACAATCGAGGCATCCCTCATAATTTATCTAACGAGGTGTCTCTCCGGCTTGTGTTTCCACAACACAACAGATTATAGGTGATCATGACTTACCACAAGGTTCTCATGTCCCAATCAATATCCTTTTTTCATACTTTCCATCTTCACAACCTTCACCTATCCTTTCGAGACAAATATCTTTTGTCTCACCTGTACCACAGGTATACAAAAATTATGAGATATTATCATGAATTTCAAATTCATAATTTTCTTGCAAATCTATCACCCACAGATTTCCAAATTCCACATTTTTTTTTTCAGATCTGTTCCACACAAGGACTAGATTCACAAGCATGGGATTTTTTTTTCTTTTGATAACAGTGTGGCTCAGTAGGAAATTGGTCTTCCTTATGGGCTTACAACACTACCATATCCAAGACCCTTTTCTTCCTGCAATTTCAACATCCCTCAACCAAACAAATTGTTTGTTTTCATGCACTTTATATTTTCAAAACTATGCATACTAACAGTCCAAGTTATTTTTATCTATTCAAGGATACAAAGAAAAATGAGATATCATTATTTACATATGCATCCTTTCAACATACTAAATTTTCCAAATGAAATTTAAATATCAAATGTCTTTAATCAATGTGCCAATATTCATGGCCACATTCACACCCAATGCAACCTTACATTGATTTCAAGTTTTCCACACTTTATGACAAGAATGTTTCCATGGTGTGTTGGATATTAACCAACCTCTTCGCCATAGGGATTATTCATTCTCATTCATTATTGCAGAAAAAATGTACTTCCTACTACAATCTTATCATGATCCCAAATCATCACATATGAAACTATAAGTTTCTCTTGTATGCACCCAAGCATTCTTCCTTCATTAGTAACCAAGGTGCCAATACTCATGGCCACCCAAATTTTATTTTATTTAACACCTATACAATGAAATTAAAATATTGGAAGGTCCTTCTTCCTCAATGGAAAATCCATTGTCTTCCCTTTATGCAAACATGCATTTCCTCGAAGCAATTCCATGCAATGTGCTAACTATGAGCACCTTTATTCCCAATCTCCCTAGATTGGTCATTGCACCCATGGTACTCTTTACTCATGCATTTTCTTGCAAGGATTATAACTCATCCTTGATGGGAATAGACTTCCTCTCTCTATTGTTCAGATTCTTCTTTCTTGAATCTTACCCCGCTTGGGTAGCAATAGCATACAACAACCACTCACAATTATTTGCATATCTTTAAGATAATGAAATCTTCAAAAGGGATTCGTACCAAATTCCTTCATTCCTTATGACACATAGGTATGGACATTTTTATACTTTCTCTGGATGCTAGCACCCTCTCTGATATTATCTCATCAATGGTGATTTATGGGGACTTTTAAAGTCCCTTCAACAATCTTTTAACAACAACCTTATCATAGTCATCATTTGCTTGAGGTCGTCCATCATTGGCAATTGTCTTTCTCAACATATCCAATTCCTTTATACACATGTCATACATCATAAATATATTAGTTGTTATGTAAAATGAAAATGCATGTATCATATCAACAAAACATTTTCAGATATGTCCTAGCATATCCTTATGCACTTCTTCATGTTATCCTCAATGTTTTTCAGGAGTGAAACACTACAATTCTCAATTGTTTCTACAGTCATACACTCATCATCACTATGTTGTTAAAACATTTACTTTTATAATCACACCAATTTCCCATTCAAGAGAAAATATAATATACAACAAGAAAGGAGTTAAGGGTTATCCCCCCTTTCCAACTCCTTTTACACAGTCTGGGGATTTCATTCCATCTGCATTACTCCAAGGCCTCACTGCCCTTTACTTAACATTGCTCATCCAAGCCTATTAATTTAAATATGATTATTTATTCATTCTCCTTTTTTCAAGTTGTGCTTATTCCTATAGCTTCTCTTATAATACTTACAACTTTGTTAAACAATTTAGAGTTCTTAGGGTGAGAAACGTTTTCCTCCTTTTATCCTTCTTTATTGGTGCAATTTACTCCATGTTGGGATCTTCTTGATATTTTCCTTGAGAAGCCTTGGTTAGGCTTACCCTAACCTTTTGGATACATCAGCGTGCTTCAATTGCAAAATTTTTGTTCATAATGAATCATGAACCTGTGCATTATACACATTACCATTCAATTATCAAAATGGTCAACATTCATTTGTTAGTCTTCCATTCATGCATGATGTTTTAAAATGTAATCTAGGATATATATATATATATAGGTTTGCAGCCCACTACTCAATTCTCAGCAGTTATTAAGGTTGTGACTATGTTCTCCTGACAGAGTCTTCACACAGTTCCTCCACATGGAACTCCTTCAACATGCAACTTCCTTATTGCATATCCTTTACTATTTGTGATGGCCTCAACATTCAGTTAGCTTCAATTGTTTACCAAATATTCCATTTTAAATATAAACATGCATCTTTGTTATGCCTCAAGATTATTTATCCACACATATTCCTTGTTTTGTAATCTTACATTCATGATGCACTTAACCACATGCATAATAATAAGACTATGTGTATCTACCATAGGTATATTTTGCAGCTCACATACATATTTTCATTAAAATCATTTAACTCATGATTGTTCACAATTGTTCTCATGCGGTCCTCAAAGGCATAATCATGTTTCCTTTTATCATGACAACAGATCATCCTTTCTTATTTACTCTTTCATCATATATGTGCATCACTTGCACGTTTAATATCATTCATTGATATCTATTTGGCATTAATATCAATAGTAATATAAATCTACCTCGCAATGAATCAAATTCATGCACTCAATCATATATAGACACAACTAAACATTCATCATGCAAGCTCATTGATTGTACCCCTTTCCATGTCCTTCATGAACATATCAAACTTCCAAATCCTTCTCCCAAGGATTTTACTGCCATTCTCATGAAAAGTTAAATAGAGATACTCAACATTGAGCTTCCATCTTGGTTGATAACTTGCAAGCATTTACATAATATCCACTTAGCAGTTTAATAGACATAGTCATAACTATGTTTCTCTTTCTATACAATAACAACTAGAAAGAAAACACTCTTGCCTCAACTTCCATAAAAACATTTCCCAAATCATAAATACAATCTGGGCAATTATAACCATGCCCAAGGTAACAAAACAACCAATCTATCTTCCAACTGGTCTTGATCAACAGACCTTTCGATCAAGGAAATCCTTTTCTATATTCACCTCACTATTATTCAAATTGTATCTATATGGATACCATCCACCACTGGATGTCAATCCGACCCATTGGGCATCTAGAAGTGCCCCAAAACTCCCTTTACCACAATCATGATCAACATTTAATAAACCATTTTACCTTATTTATAATAAATTTTAATGTCTGATAACATTTGGACTATTTCCTTAAATCCAAAATATGATTTTGAAGTATATTACTTACTATGTATTTTAATATATAACTCCAGAGTATCTTTAGATCATAGTCAGTCTTGGGAATATGGTCCATCTCTTTCTTTTTAAATTTTGGTAGAGTTTCTTGTTGCTTCTGTCTACTCTCATTAAAACAAAAGATAGGATGCAAATGTAGATCAGTCTTAACCATTACACCTAGAACTCTTTCTTTTTTTCAAAAACAACCAGAGACGAAGGTCACTCTCCTCCTCCCACAGGAATTCTAGTAGATTAGTTTCCTATCCACCAAACCAGGGAGGTTGTTGTGATTTGTCACTCAATCACTTTATATTACTACAACTTTGTTTATCAGCTTGATTGGAAAAACACTGGCCAACAATTGCAGTACTCATAAATAAAATATGTTTCTCAGTTCCCTTCTAAACTTGAGAATTACACATGCTCTCCCTTTTAAGAGAACGGTCACCAAACTCATTCCTCTTGCATAGAAAAAAGCTGAAGTTAATAGGGATACACACTCCCCTAGCACAACCATGAGCTTCTGAACTCGCTTTTGTCACTTCACTCCTACCCTCATGAAGGTTGTTCTCAATCTATAGGGTTCTTTTTTTAATGGCTTACTGGGTGATTCCAACAAAAAAATTCTTTCATTATAGTTCAAGTAAATTGAACTTACCACTTCCATAAATACTCTGATCGTGAGGGATCATACACATATACAAGTTTTAATCCTTCATTAAAGTAGTAATTATTATTGTTGTAGATCTTTTCAATCCATTCACATCCAAGTCTTGCTATTAGTTCCCATCAGCATAATCCCACTCCTATAGGATTGGATATCATTTCCCAAAAGAAATGATAGGCTTCCCTTGCCATAGACTAGCATGATTCAATCTCGTTGGGTATGATACCAAATAAATTTTAATCTACATCCTTCTACTCAAGGAACTTATGCAGATAATTTCCATTCGACAGTAATATTCTCAACAGGCTCATCTTAGCCTTGGTAACCTAATCTTATGACTATTCAACAACACGTAAAATTGCAAAGTGAAGTCAGCTTCTTTATTTGGAAACATTAACAACATAGAGTGCAGATTTCCAAAATATCTATCAAAAGTAGAAGGCTTCATTCCTTTCTTCAGTAGATGTTTAACTAAGCCTCTTAGGAATGGGAAAGATAGGGTGTCACCCTTGAAATTTCTATAATAATATTTTTATACGACTCGTGCATGATCCCAAGTAGGCCAAGTGTTGTTTCCATGATCTGATACCAATTTGTAACACACCCGACCCCTAAATACTCTTTTAAGCAATGGGGCATCATAATTTGATTTTCCTTAACTGTCTCAAATACTAATTCCAAGATCTCCATCGGCTTCTTATCGTCAATATATTTCCAACCACTATCTCCATGATCCAACCTAAGCTATGGTTCGGAAGTTATTCCCTTCCGAAGTTCTACGAGCCACATTGATCAAAGGCTATGTTGCACCCATGTGAATCTACCTCACACATATCGTCTCCAAGTTCCTACATCCACAGTGGAATTCCATCCACTTCATGATCCCACGATGGGGCTCGTTCCTCATTGAACACTTAAGTGAGGGGATACTTCAACATTTGACACTTCAGCGTTGAATGCCTCTTTTCCGTTCTACACACAAATCCTTCAGAGTCTCGAAGTCCCACACTTCCGAAGGGTCCCCACTTACACATGGTGATGTGGTATATGCAGAGAAAAGTACAGGTGGGTCTGGCCCTTCAACGGATTTAGTCTCAACGTTCCAGCCTCCCATTCTTCTCAAAGTCTCGGGTACTCCACCAACCTTCGACCGAACATACAAGCGGCAGAGGGATGGCACGCGACAGAGGCCAGGGGTGACACGTGTTCTAGTCAGGAGGTGACATGTGTCACATTCTAATCGCATTTAGGTTCTATGAGAATAAAAAATTAGGGTGACACATGGCATACAGGACAGGGGTCCACATCACCCTATGTGACCTCGATGTGCCGTGTCAATCCAGGAATGGAAGCCTCTGGGGGTTCTTAGCTTCACCTAATTTCCAAACCTCTTGGAGCTCCAAAGTCTGAAGTTCCTGCCAATTTTCTCCCAATACCACTTAGATCCCATGATCGAGGTGTGTCCACATAGGTCCATGAATCTACGACTCACGAAAAATTGTAACTTCAACATTTGGGGGTTTCTACCCACTCCACACTCCTTTCCTCCTAGATTAGGAATTCACCGAAGTGTTTGTACATAAGTCCTTCTTCTTGGTTGATCAAACGATTGAGGAGGATCTTGAAGGGTACTTAGATCGACGATCTACATTACTTTGCAACTTTGACATTCAGGAGTTTTGGAGTGTACTTTCCATCTTCCTCCCATAGTTTCGAACTTCGAACCATGCCCGATCTATCGCCACGTGCACCTAGCGTCCACGACTAGGATTTACTTTGGCTCGCATAGCTTCGGGTAAACTTGCGCACTCTTTTGTTTGTACATCGATACCGCCATATAACTGGACTTTTGGATAGCCATTTATCCGTGGACACACATCCCTCTACTCTCAATGACCTAGATTATCTCCACGAATCTAACATTTGAGAGTTTTGGCATTAGACTACCTCTAATCTCCTGAAGTGGTACTTCGCCGAAGTACTTAGCACTACCTCTTCACTAAGTTTGATCTAACAACTGAGACTGATTCCCAGTGGATTCCCATATCCATGACCCTCATTGATTCACAACTCCGACCTTCAGCTATTTTCGAGGGTTGTCAAGTCATATGTCCCAGAGCTCCAAATTCCCGGAGTTTCGAAGACATAGTAACTTCACTCCTTTCAGGCTTAGCAAGGGGTTTCCAACCCTGGGTCATATGGAACCTTATCGAATTGTAGGGCTACACTCAGCCTTTGGCTGAGATTTTATTAAGGCCAACGCACAAACCCGTGTTCTCTTGGGAGGCTAGGTTGAAGGGTCCACCTTCTAGTTACTGGCCATAAGTTCTAATTCATGGACAAGGTAATCTCGTGGAATCAAAGAGATTGTGGAAGTCCCATAAAGTATGCTCCAACTCTGGAACTATGAGGTGATTCCCTGGGGAAAACACCTCGAGGGATTTTCCTACTGGACCAAAGGCTAAGGTTGTTACCTTACAATCATTCAAACACAATATTTTACAGAAGGACAGTAAACATCATTATCATAAATTTCACACAAGGCACACGTTATCACATTTATAGATAACTAAATCATACATTTCAATTCTATATATAGGGCATAAGAATACTTATCTATTACAGTCAATCACCAACCGACTGACTGTGGGTGTTTTCCTTTCCACCCAACCATAGGATTAGAGGCATTCATTACTAGCGCTCTGGCCAACCTCGTGCCAAGCCATGATATCACTAGGGAACCTTTGCAGTTTCTCATAGGTTCTTTCTCTGTCACAGTCTATGTGAGGTTTATCATATGCTCCCTCAACATCAAGCTCACAAAATTCTTCTCAAGTTATGTCTTCTACAAATTCTTAGAGATCATTTCTCTTATTCTCTCCAATAACTAGAACAATTGATCAAGCTTTCAATTCTTCATCTTAGCTCGAGAGCCTCACGTGCTCTTCCTCTGTCCATGTGTCTTCTCTTCTTGTCTCCCTTCATGAGTATCCTTTCACACCTTTATCCTCTTCAGGAAAGTTTCGGACCTATCTTGTTCCTTCTATCAGAAGGAAACTTGGGTCAGCCTGGGCTTGCAGGAAAAACTTCCCTTTGTGGTACTTCAAGCTGACAGTTTTCTATCTCCCCAGCCAGACCTTCCATGCTTCGATTCATGGGGGTAGTTTATTGTTCAACCACTGGTCCTTCTTTCCTTAACTTATTACTCCTTGGAATCCAGATGAGGCTTATTATCTCAACAAAGAGAATTTGGGTCATTTGGACTAATGAACTCTCTCTGCAATTTCCTCACTATTTCCTCTAGTGATATCGTGGCCAGTACTTCAAGGCTTCACCCCCATAGTAAGTTATTTGCAATCTAAAAAACAACACATTTTCATTTTCCACATGCCATAGCATGGTGATCATAATTAATGATTAATTACAAGATGGGGGAAATGGGGGTGTTACAAAGTTTTAACCACAAAAAATGTCGTTTGATGCCTCAAAATGGCCACAAAAGGTTCCAGACCCCAATTTTTCAAACTGGGACCTGCCACTAAAATGGCCCTTCAATTTGATTCCTCCAATTGTTTTCTACTTTGAAAGGATCAATAGATATTGCAAACAATATAATGATCCAATCTAGATCATACCTCCATATTTACAGAGGCTTTTGATCCCCAAAATCTTTATTGAATGAGGTGATGAAATTTTTCCTCTACCTTCTCCCTAGAGTACCACTTTTCTTTTCCTGTAAGTTTTCCTTTCAACCCAATATTCCAAAGGTCATGTTGCCCCTTTCTTGTAGTTCTAGACTGATTCTACAAAAATATGTCCTCTGCCAACTCTACCTGAGCATTTGGTGGTAATTCCTCTATGGAAGGTACGACCTACTCCTCCTCCTGATCCAATATGGAAGGCTCATAGAGTTTGAGATTCTCCACATTCACTACTGAGTATGTGTTCATGTATGGGGGTAGATTGAGTTTGTAGGAATTATCTCCCACCTTTTCCAATACCTCAAAAGGACCATACCACAGATCCTTGATCGTCTTACCAGGACCTTGTATCCTTTCCTTATTCAATTGTAACCATATTTTGTCTCCCACTCTAAATGTTCTCTCTATTTTGTGTTGGTCATGCCTAGCCTTGTACTTTTCTTGTGACTTCTTCAGTGTCTCTTGTACTTTCAAATGGATCTATATAATCTTCTCAACAATTTTTTCTTCTTTTAATGCATCTCCTATGAGGTCATCCCTCATGCCTCCTTGCTTTCCATATACAACATTTAAGGGTGAATGTGGAAAATATCCAAAGCAAGTTTCAAAAGGTGACTTACCAGTAGAAGTGTAAATTTCTCTGTTATAAGAGTGTTGTATATAGATCAAATTTTCATATTATGTCTTCATATTCTTTTGATTGTAACCCATAAAAAGCTACACCAAAGTCTTGTTGACTACTTCTACCTTCCCATGTTTTTTTGGATGGAATGTTGTAGAAATCTTCAACTTAGTGTCCATCTTCTCCCACAATGCAGTCCAAAATGCTCTGAGAAATATGGTACCCCTATCTAAGATGAAGCTCCTTGGTATCCCAAAGTGCACCCATAATTTCTCAAAGAACAAGTTTGTTTCTTCCAATCCCTTGATGGTATTTTTACAAGGCATGGGAATTCACATTTTGTTGAACATGTCAACTACCACAAATAAATAGTCATGTCCCTTCCATGTGGTTGGTAAATCACTCATAAAATACATGAAAATTCTTTCCCAAGGTCAAGTGGGTACATGTAAGGGATGACATAGACCTTGATTCATGTTTTTGGGATTGTTGGTACAACAAAGTATACATCCTCTAATATATTGTGTTGCATTCTTTCATTCTAGGCCAATACACATACCTCTGTAAGTTGGCAACTATCTTTCCAACACCAAAATGTCCTACAACCTTGGAGGTGTGAGCCTCTCCGATAAGTCGTGATCATTCACCTTTAGGAAAACAAAGCTTATCTATATTGTAGACTAAACCATTTTGGAAATGATAGTTATCCTTTCCATCACCTTATTCTATATGAATTTGTCCCTGTAGCTGTTGAAACACCTCCTTGATGTCCTCATCTTTTGTGTATGCCTCTTTGTATGCATCATGGGTAAAAGGATTCATGTGTATAATATTTATCAAAGATGTAATCTTGGATGTGGGTGACATTAAAAGCATGTCTTCCAACTTATTTGCGATACCCTTCTTATACTTGATGACTAGATGATTTTTTTGTAAAAATCCCATCTACTTATAATGCTTGGTTTGTTGTAGGTTACTCTGGGCCTGCAAATACTGTAGTGGTTGGTGATCTATGTGGATGATGGTATCCTTTCCCATAATATAGTGCTTCCACTTTTTGATATCTTGTACTAATGCATATAGCTCCTTGTCGTAGGTAGGGTAGTTGAGAAACTCCCCATGAAATACTTCATAATGATAGTAGACATGCCTTCCTCTCTGCATTAAGACTTTTCCCATGGAATACCCACTTGCATATGTCTCCACTTAGAAGGGATTATATAAATTCAGTAGTGTGACCATTGATTATTGATTGATATTTCTTTTCATCTCATCAAAGGCATTCTATTGATTCTTCCCCCATTGGAAACTCTTACCACTGGTTGTTATGTGTGGAGTGGTGTAGATATCGTTGAAAATGAAGCTATGAACTTCCACAAAAAACTCCTAAATTCAATGAAATTTGTAGGAACTGGCCATTTCATGATGGCACCCATCTTCACGGTATCTATATTGAGCTCCCCTCCACCGATCACATACCCCAAATACACTAAATATTGTTGAGAAAACTTGCATTTCTTGAGATTGTTCAGTGGTTGGTGCTTCTTTAGAGTCTATAACACTCTCATAAGATGTGAGATGTGCTCTTCCCAGGTATCACTATAAACTAGTATATCATCCAAATATATAATAACAAATGAATCTAGATAAGGGCGTAAAACATAATCCATTAGTGTCATAAATGTAGTTGGTGTGTTGCATAAACCAAATGTTATAACAAACCACTCATACAAACCTTTCATTTTCTTGAAGGAAATCTTCTAGGAATCTTTGTCTTTGACTCGTACCTGGTAATATCCTCATTTCAAATCCATATTAGTGAAGTACTTGGAATGATGCATCGATTCCAACAAATCATCGATCTTTGGAAAAGGGTACCGATTCTTCAATGTAATCTTGTTCAATTCTCTGTAATCGATATAGATTCTCCAAGTCTCATCCTTCTTGGGTACAATTACATTGGTTGACCTAGAAGGTGAGATACTCGGTCAAATCACACCCTGCTCCAAAAAATTATTCAATTTCTTCTTCATTTCATTCTATTCTAGAATAGATTGACTATACAGCCCAATATTCAATAATGAGGAGTCGGGAAATAACTATATTTCATGCTCTACATCCCTCTTGGGTGGTATCTATTTAAGCTCCTTGAAAACTTCTCTGTATTCCTGTAGCAACTCCTCCAATTGATGTTTATTCTCTTTAGTAAACCCCTATAGGGATGTCTTCACTCTCATTGACTCATCATCAAGTTGATTCTCTCTTAAGAAAAGTAAAGCACAATTCTTACTATAACTAATCAACTTTTTGACTTAGTTGGAACATACCAGTGAGATATTTGACTTGTCTTTATGTGAGTTAATGATGTAGGAATTCACATCCTTTATCAATCGATACTGGTTGGATCTTCGCATGAAGATTGCATCCTTCATATACATGTAGAGGATTCCAAACACTAGTCCACATACATCAAGGGGTACTACATCCAGTTCCAATTCATCAATAAAATCAACACTTACAACAAATTTAATCTTACAATGTTTCATTATCTTTATCCTTACATCCTTGTTTAACCAACCCAATAGATAGGGTCTAGGATGATCGTGAACCTTCAATCCAAGCTTGCTAAACAGATTTTTTGTTATGAGATTAGCTTGTTAACCATAGTCGAACAGAGCATTTCTCTTAGTCTTCTTGACCTAAATATTGATGTGGAAGAGCTTCAAGCATTTTTCCTTGATATTCCTGTCAATGTTGCAATGATTGTAATGGTTGTTGGGATCTTTTCAATGATGTGTAGTGGTTGTTGTATTATTATCTTTTCCCCCTTTACACTTCTTCTTCCCCTCCTTGGAAGCTTCCCGACGCTCTTTCTTCTTCAAACCACTTGGATGCCCCTTCTTTTATCCTATGTTTTCCAGGTATTATGTCTGTACACACACATCATTCATTTTCATTGGCTTGAAGAGCATCACTTGATTTCATAGATGATTGTGTAAACCCTGAGATACTTGAGGATTACATCTTGGTTCTTTAGAGAGATACCCAACATGATGGCCATATTTCTAAACTCAGTGGCATACTCTTGCACACTCCACCCCTTCCTCTTCCTGAAGTAGTGCCACCAGATCCATTGGTCCTTTACATACCTGATAGGGTAGAATTGGGACTTGATGAGGGTTTTGAAGTCCTCCCACCTAGTTATTGGCGGATCACCCTCTAGCCTAAGTGTTTTTGTGTCAATTTCCCACCAGTTTAAAGAATATCCCTCTAAATTAAATATGGAAAATGAAATATTTTTCCCTTCATCTATATGGTGAACACTAAACTAAACTTCTAGTTGTTGCAACCAATGATTCAATTTTAACACATCGATCTCACCTTGGTATGTATTTATGTCCACTTTATCTTCCATATTGAATAGGGACTATGAAGTATTATCAACACTCTTACTCGACTTCTCTTTCTTGGATTCTTTCTGTGACTCCTTTCTCGAATCTTCCCGATCTCCTGATTTCCCCTCTGATCTGATCTATGATTTAGAGCCTCCATCATCTCCAAACCATCTGAGATTTATTGTTAGAGCCTCCATGAGGAGTTTCATATTGTGACTGATGTCAACAACTTGTGCTTCCAACTTCTCAAATCTCTCTTCTGCTAGATCTCGAGGGTTATTATGAACATACTCATCCACCATGGCTAGGTTTTTTGTGACCTCTCTTTAATCTGATTCCTAGATCCTACAACTTCCCAAGAATACCCAAAAGGAAAAGCTTCTCTAATATCTATATGATTTTTAAACTTTTGTGGATATTCAACTGGAAGAGTTTGTCACATTAGATCTAATAAAATATTGAAATATTTACTATTAAGGTTAATTTTCCTTTAGATCTCCAAAATATTTAGTTAGTGATTTTTTGCTTATGCATGAAATAGATTAAATGAAGAAAATAGAAAATAGAAAATAGAAAAACACATTCATACCATCCACAAATGAACGCAAGATATGACTTGGGAAACCCAATATAGGTGAAAACCTAGCTAGAAGGTGAGCTTTCTTTTCTCTCTTTTCTCTAGTATAGAAATGACACAAGTACAAAGAAAGAGGCACACACCAAGGAGTTGCCTTTGATCTATATGGATACTACATAATCTCTCCTCCTCTTTTATGATCACATAATATCAATGTAATACGTTCTGCTCAACTATGGAACATGATACCATGAAAAATAATGGAACCCCTTCTCCTCCTAGTGGCCTGGTATTTAACATAGCCTGATAGCCATCTAGGGGTAGGTTTTTTATTTCCTCAACCCTCAATTGTGATAGGGTTTTGGACCTTATAGAATATTCTTGAAATTACATAAATGGCTAGCCCCATATGTGTGAGTAATGGATACTGGCATGGCATCCCATCAGACCATTTTTGTCAACATGGTAGGTCAACTTGTGAGAGGCATAACATTTTCATACAAGCTTCAATTGACGTGATTTTTGCATGATTGGAAAGTTGTCGATGTATAGTATAATGTCATAGGGTTTGAATTTTGTTGGAATTTTCTCACCCAAAAAATGTCATTTGATGCCTCAAAATGGCCCCAGAGGGTTCCATACCAGAATTTTCCAAACTGGGACGTGCCACTAAAATGACCCTGGAAGTTGGTTCCTCCAATTGTTTTCCTCTCTAAAAGGATCGAGATAGATGAAAAACAATATAATGATCCAATCTGGATTATTCTGTTAGGAACCAAATATCAATATAGCATAGAAAAACCTCAGAATAAGTACTCAACGCCTTGAAAAAGAGAAAAATTCAGATAATAAGCCTCTTCGAAGGGGCAACCTCCTTATGCCCACATAAATGTCTAAATACAAGATGATTCCAAATGAAAATTTCTCCTTGGTATATATAGGAGACTAGGAGGTATAATTACAACTAATGGACTAAATTCGACACAAATAAAATAACATTACTAATGTAATATGCC
>ML854241.1:0-16200 GCA_009831015.1 Picea engelmannii
GTGGTACACCAAAACGAGTTATGATGTGGTTAAAAACAAACAGAGTTGCGGTACGACCATCGTTCAGAAAGATAGGCATAGCCTCAGCCCATTTTGTAAAGTAGTCGACGACGACGATTATATAACTATGCCCCCCGACTGAGGTAGGCTTGCATTGCATAAAATTGATACCCCACTTGGCAAAGGGGCCGATGGCGATAATGGGGTGCAGCGTAGCAGGGTGGGTTCGTGCCTTGTTGTTGAAAACTTGGCAAGGTGGGCATTTTTTGACTGCCTCAATACAATCTTTGAAAATCGAGGGCCAAAAATAGCCGGCACGTAGAATTTTTTGGGCTGTGGCCATCCCAGAAAGGTGACCGCCACAGGCTCCAAGTTGACAATCGTTCATAATGCATTCATCCTTTGCATGAATCAGACATCGTCGAAGGATAGTGTCAATACCACGACGATACAAGGTGTTGCCGACGATAAGATAATGACGAGAATGGCGGCGAATACATCGACGCTCTTCACGGGAAGTGTTAGGCTGAAAACGTTGGGTTTGGAGGTAAAGGAGGATGTCTCCGTACCAAGGATCAGAGGTGATGATGAGGAAAAGAGTTTCGTCAGGGAGAGAATCTCTAGGTTCGATGTCTTCATCAGCATGGGGGAGATCGCAAATGAGCTTCGCAAACATGAGGGACTTTTTGGTTTTGGACATTGTAAATTCAAGATCGAATTCCTGAAGGATGATGATCCATTTAGAGTATTGCCCCGAGCACTTGACGTGTCAAGACGTGGTACATGGGGTTTGAGTCCGCAATCACCGTGGTGGTGCGTAGTAATATGTAATGGCGAAATCTCTGGACAACGATGACGGATGCCAGAGCCAGTTTCTCTACATGTGAATATCGGAGTTCGGGTCCAGATAGACTCTTGCTTAGGTAATAGATCACATGTTCCTCACCGTTGGGGTCCTCTTGAACTAACACCATTGCAATAGTGGAAGTGGAGGCAGCTAAGTAAAGGATGTAGTCCTTTGTATACTCTGGAGGGTGCAACAAAGGTGCGTGGGTCAAGGCATGCTTGAGATCATCAAATGACCATTGAGCAATGTCATCCCAGATGAAAGGGGTGTTTTGTGTGAGGATGGGAGATTGTGGAGAATTGGTAACATCAGGAGGGAAGACAGAGTGTATGTCTTGGTGAATTTCTTCCAGAGGGGGAAGAAAAGAGGATCGATGATGGTTATCATCCCAAGGTACATCGTCAATACTAAGCATTTCCATTATAGATTCGTTGGAAGGGAAAATTTGGGAAATGTAATCGATTGCAGACGATAGGGAATCCAACCATGACGACATAGAGTAGGAATTAGGTGCCAATAGATGGGGTTTGTCCGGGGAGGGAGAGGCAGATTGAATAGCCATGTATGCGGCCTTGACTGGGCTAAGTGGCATGGTGTCACCGAGCACATCGAATTCCATGGGACTAGGTACAATCCAAGGGTCATATGATTCCAAAGATTGATAAGGCATGGTCAAAATCATATTGACGGTGGAAATATGATGTGTGGTGGGTGGAAGTGGTGTAGGGAAGGTACCCATAAGGCTAGAATATTTCAACAAGTCAACACCAATGCTTTCATACGTAACTGGGTGGTCTCCCAAAAAAGGAATGTTGTTGGTGACAGGGGCACAAATGTCGGGTGTACAGAAATCTAGTTGATCGATAGTGACAATTTTACCTTGATGGGGGAATTGTACACATAGAAACACCGATGAGGCGACGACAGTCACAACATAGAACCAACTTCTTCTAAGTAGTAGGTTGTAATCGAGGGGGGCATCGACCACCTTGACATCGACAGTAACAGTTTTTCCGCCCAACTGAACGGCTAAGGATTGTAAAATTCCGTGAGGATGAAAACCTCGCCCATCGAAAGTGCGTAACATCGTAGGGGATTTGTTAAGGGCGGGTGATTTTAAGCCTTTCCAACAAGCTAAAGACATGACACAAGTAGAGGCTCCCTCATCCAAGATAGTTCGGTGGATTTCTTGATTGTGAACAACAACATTGATTTGAAAATCTTGTTGGTGGGAGAGTCGAGGTTGATGATCATCCAGATTAAACATGAGGTTATTAGATGACTCGGGATCGAAAACACTGATGGAAGCTAAGAGCATTCTATGTTGGCAGGGACAGTGTTGTAGAACTTCCAAAGCGGACATAGCACATGGTGCTTGAGCCAAATCTTCAACAATGTTGTAGTTTTGGGCAGCTCGTGAACTAGGATTGAAGGTAGATTTTTTGATAGTGTTGTTAGGAGGGCGCAAGATGGAGTCAAACGAAGGATTCTCGATCTGAAGTAGTCCGGATGGAGGGCTAGCAGATGGAGGACTAACGGAAGATGATAATGGGTCCGATAAGGAATCGTTTGTAGTCTTCGGCTTATCAGGTTTAATCGGTGTGTCATATGTCACAATGCGAGTGGTCAAATTAATCTTGTTAAACGTGTAAATGTGGGCACGTGTCGAGGCCTCATCATGGGGTTGGTTGGAACTGCCCCCTGGAGTGGGGGTTTGAGAAACCAAAGATTGTTGTTGTGGAAAAGGCTAAGTAAGCATAGCGGGTTGTGATTTTCCCTTAAATATATTGGCCACTTCATCATGATGTGTATAGTCTCAAGTGTAGTGATCATCACCACAAATGAGACATGGGAATTTTGGTTTTCCTTGTGGTTGTTTTCCGACAGCAAGGGTTTGAGTTTGATTTTTTGGTTGTTCATTGTTTTTGTTTTTCTTTGGTTTATTTCTTGCTTTCTTCTTGCCCCCAGGTTGTTTTGAAGGGGTTGATTGGACCGTATTCACCTCAGAGACCTAAGTTTGAGGGGGGGTAGAAGAGGGTGCAGTCGAAATAGGAGCAGGCGTCGAAGCGGACCGTTGGGTTGTTCCAGTTGACTGGGAAGTAGATTGGGATTTGACGGAGCCAATAACTCCATCTGTGTGCGA
This sequence comes from Picea engelmannii, assembly GCA_009831015.1. Classification (NCBI taxonomy): domain Eukaryota; kingdom Viridiplantae; phylum Streptophyta; class Pinopsida; order Pinales; family Pinaceae; genus Picea; species Picea engelmannii. Next base: position 2,991 of record ML854241.1, read on the forward strand.
GGTAGATGATGGTTTCGATGGATCATTAGTGGAACGGGTAGCATTTGGTATCAACTCATACAGAGTACCAGATTGTGAATAAACAAAATCTAAGTACTGGGCTCGAGCAATAGCTTCTTACTCGGTGACGACACCACCCATGGCAACATCATGAGCGATCTGGGGTAATATCAATTTGGTGAACCATTCCGCTAATAATTGGTCAGGAATGACCGCTTTGATTAACCTTTGTCATCGTCTCCATTCATGAATATGATCAGAGATATGTATGGAGGTTGTCTGACGAAGGGAGGTCAATAGTTCAGTACCCGTCTCGTATCGAATGGGTAGTTGGAAGTGTGTGAGGAAGGACATGGAAAGGGAGTTGAAATCGTGAAAAGAAGCTCGTGGTAGTTCAATGTACCACTTCGTTGCAGAACCCGTCAGTGTTCGTTGGAAAAGACGCAAAAGTATAGAATCTTCCATGAGGGAGTTGGATGAACACCAAAAATGGAAAGTCATCACGTGGTTGTTTGGGTCTTCTCCAGACTTTCCATCGAATTGTGGAATATCATAAGGAAGTTTAGCTGGGATAGCTGGCCAAACCGGAGAATGAAAAATAGGATCATTCGTTAACCGAGACAAGTCTGGAAGGTCCAGAGTCACTAGGAAGGGTAGTTGTCAGTTAACCTATGGGTAATACTGGTGTGACATAGGAACACCGGTAGGACCATACACTGGGTTAGACAGATAATTGTAACCAATGGATCCTCTCATATAATGTTGGTGTTGACCAGGGTACACAGGATTTGAGGGAGTTTTAGAAACATGTGTGAGTGGGGGATAACCGGATGGGTTTTGAGGATTATAAGTGTTGGTCACTATAATTGCTTGATTGATTCAAACAACCAAGTGATACATAAATTATCAACCCAGGGAAGTATTTTGTTTCAAAGATAACCACGCACTATATATGCTCAATTCCAAAAGAAACTTACAGTTGTAGTAAAAGAAACTATACTAATCACACTTGCTTGAATACACTGAAGTTATGAATTAAATCACAGGAAAGCAACCTACCTATTGTAGATCTTGAAGATTAAATTAAAGAATCTTGGATTACATTTTAAAATAACATTGCAACAGGAAAGAACAACTATTATGTAACCAGAGAACATGACCCTTATTCTCAAACAGAGACTTCAGTACTTTTTTTCTGATTAACACTCTTTCATGAAAACAGTAATGCAGGGAAAGCTTAACCCTATCTAGAAGAGAACAAGGTTGTCTAGTTCCTTCCTTTCTATGCAGGAGCCTTAAGCCCTATTTCCATTTTAGCACACTTGTGGAATTAAAGTTTACAGAGAACAGGATGGTTTGATCCCTTCCTTTCTGAGCAGGAACCCTTCACCCAATTCCCGGCTAGCACACTTGCAGAATTAAATGAAATCTACAGAAGACAAGGTGTTCTGATTCCTTCCTGTCTGAGCAGGAACCCTTAACCCGATCCCTGGCTAGCACACTTGCTGAGTTAAATGAAATCTACAGAAGACAAGGTGTTCTGATTCCTTCCTGTCTGAGCAGGAATCCTTAACGCAGTTTCTGGCTAACACACTTGTAACAGGAATCGAAATCTACAGAGTAATGGATGTTCTGATCCCTTCCTTTATGAGCAGGGACCCTTTACCCAATCTCTGGCTAGCACCATAACATCATCACACAATATTTCTAATAAACAGAATTACGAAATTCATTCAATAAACTAAGACAGGGTTCAGTCGTGTTTCAGCAAAGCAGAATTCATTAACAGTAGTGTTTCAGCAAACAAAAGCTAATCAAATCATAAACAGAGATTGAATTAACACACTTCTAAAACTAACGGGTGAATCTTGTGATGAAGGTGGGCCCTACCTTCTCACAAGATTCCCCTAAAACAAAAAAGCTTAGAGATGGATGCTCAAAACAATTTTCTATTCATCTGTCAAAATGTCATATTACAGTCTAAGAAAAATGGAGTGAGTCCCTCTCTCTGAAGCGTTCAATACATAAAAACTTGGGTAAAATCGAATGATAATTTCCTCCCCATTAAAGAGGGAACCCCTTCGATACAATTGATCCAAAATTACAAAGTGTATCTGAGTCCTATCTTTAGTTGGATCTACTTTCTAAACCAGACTCGGAGGTCCTAGTCTTGCGCAACCAAATGCTATTACAGGAAATGAATGAGGCATTGTTGTTACAGCTGGTGTAACAGCTTCTTCTCGTTGCTGCTGATGCTGTTTCAGCATCGTAATTCGTGGGTTGTTTCAGCCACGTGAATTGCGCTCTTAATTGTGTCGGCATTCTTATGTGGGAGAGACGGTTGGTGCTTTGTTGACCGCTGACTGTAACGGCTTCCTTGTGTTTCAGCATCGTCGGTCCTGGCGGTTTCCTCTGTGTTTCAGCATCTGCAGCTCTGGACTCTGTAACAACTCTGTGTTTCAGCTTCTGCGACGTCGGACTGTACAACAACTCTGTGTTTCAGCTTCTGCGACGTCGGACTGTACAACAGCTCTGTGTTTCAGCATCTGCGACCTCGGACTATACAACAGCTCTGTGATTCAGCATCAGTTCTTTGTTTCAGCAACAGTGACCTTGGACTGTGTGACAGTTCTGTGTTTCAGCAACGGCCTTAGATGCTAATATGCAGTTTTGAACACTTATGCATTTATAGTCAATGGTTATGTACGAGAGTAATGTAAAATATTATGCAAAACAGATTAAACGTATAGTAATGAGAAAGGACGTTGTATACCTTTGGAATCATCAGGTAAAGTGATGGTATGAGTTTAAATAAGGGTAATCAAGAGTATAATAGTGGCAAAAAGTATAGGCAAAAAGGTACATAGTGTGGTCCTAACAATCAGCTGGATTTGGCATTTTTCCATAAGGAGGGTATAGATGAGTCCCTTGAGGGGGAAGAGGTTGTTGTGGATCTTGAGGATTGTGTCCCCCCGAGAACTGTGGGTTTCCTAGAAAAGGGATGTTCCATGGATTGGGTGTGGTAGACACATTTTGTCCATACGGTTGATGGTAAGCTCCGGATTGAGGCTGCCCCCCAGCATGAGGTTGCCTTCCAAATGGAAGTTGTCCTCCGGTGGGAGGATGCCCCCCAGCTTGAGGTAGAATTCTCGAAATTTGAGAACCAGACGTAAATGACTGACCGGTACCGCTTAACGGATTAAGACCACCAAGAACGGTCCCTTCGGGTTGTTGGATAGGTATGGAACTTCCCAGCATAACTTGGGTAGTAGTGATAGCGGAAGAATTCAGTGCTCTGTACCCAAAAGGGAGTGATGATGAAGGTCTAGGTGTTATTGGTGTGCCAATTGCAACTTTGCTAACCACCACATTACCGGCGGGAATAGTTGGAACGTGAGGGACCATTGTAGAGTGGGTCGTCTGGAGAGAAAAAGTGGACCTTGGGCCAACGGACGATGTGTTTGGACCAACGAATGGTGTGGCTGAAAAAACGGTAGTACCGGTAAAATGGTTTAAAGGTACGGTGTAGGTGATAGGCGCGTCAACACCTATTCTTGTTCCATAAAGATCCCGCACCATGCGCAGTGGACTTCGAACAATGTCTGCGGTCCAAAAGGGATCATCGACTAAAGGGTTTGAATGAGGCCCAGTTGCAATGTCAGAAGGATTGACGACGACAAATTCACCGACTGAATTCAGTTGGAGAACACGTCGCTCATATCCCTACGGAATGCGAAAAGCCTCCGGAGACTCTGAAACAATTCGAAAATTCTCTAAAGGGGTGGGAACTTCTTCTTGGGAGGTTATAGTGTCGTGAACCTCACTCTGTTGAGGAGATTCCTCCATAGAATGAGGGGGTAAAGGGGTATTCTCTTCCATATTTTCTGGAGGAAGTCCCTGTAGCCTCTGCGAATGGTGTGGAGGGTCGATGTTGGCGAAAAAGAGTCGGTGGAAAAGATCTATGGCCACCTACCGAAAAGAAACAACATACGCTAATAGAATCTAGGAATCACAACCAAGCAAACAAAACCTTCTCTCGATGATCGTACTAGTTGGTGATGAAATCCAACGTCGCGTGATCAAGTCAAGAAGGGGTGGGGATATGGTGGAACAGTTACAATGGCGACTTGCTTAACGGACTTTCACCCTGGTGCAAGCTTCCACGCAGTAATTGTGGATTTACCCTCCAAGGAGCCCGAGTGAGTTTGACCAATTTCTACTCCAGGTACAGTGAGACTTCCCTTCACTGTCACCTTGTGTAAGACCCTAAAGATTATGGCCACTAAGGTTACCGATTCGCAGTCAGCCCCTAGGCGGGTACAGTCGACAGTCCAGTCCGAACATACGGGCAGGGTATCTAGCCTGAAATCAACTTAAAAGGCTTCCACTCAACTTTGTGGGTATACCTTTAAGCAATCCCCATAATACGATCTGACCACTACAATCAGTCAAACCACAGAGGGATAATCTCCGTAGCTTTCCCGAGTGCGACCTCGTGCGTAACCCCTGTGTGAGAGGGGGATCCCAGGTAGACTTATATGACAATTGGATTCGACTCTCCCTAGCTCAGGATGCTAATGTTTGTTTTGGAAACTTTGGAGAGTTATGCTCACAGCCTAATCCAAAGTACTAGTCCTAGTCTACTATTGGTGGAGGATCCTAGAAAAGAAAATGTCCTAGATAGTTTTTTAATTAGCATTCATTTTATAGCTGTTCTTTACTCAAAAGGGGTGCATGGAAGTGAAACGGATGGAATGATGACTCAATCCACAAAAAATTCATCAAAGATGATAATCAATCATTTCATTTCGATGAATATCTATTTAAGGGAGAGAGAGAGAGTTATTTTCACTAACAAGCACTAAGAAGGAATGTCCTCAAACAAATTTTCTTCAATCAAATCCGATGTGGTGCTAAAAACTTTTTGAAAATGTCTTTTAATATGCAAAATAAATCATGAAGATGTCTCTTTACTGTTTGTATGCGAATAACGATTAATTCAAAATAACATTTCTCCTGCCAATTATCCTTTTGGATCAAGGAAACTCAGAAAAACGTAAGCAGGTTTCATACAAACAATACACCCTCTTGGTGTGATAAAAAACAAGAAGCGAAAGAAAAGAAAAACAAAGAAAATCAAGAACTTCACACAAAAAAACATGTCGAAGAACAATGACCTCAACAAAAACCAAATGGAGAGATACGTAGACTTCTGATGTCCTTCACCAGAGTTTCTTGCTTAGCCAAAAAGGAAGGAAAAACAAAGCATGGATTTCAAACTCCCAACAGTAGAAAAACTCAAAAAATAATGAAGAAGGCTACAAAACCTAAACAACAAGGTATTTGTTCCTTGGAAGGAAGGATGTCAAAGTTGAATGGGAAGAAGCATTGACTCACAGAGAGGCTCAGCAAGTGAAATGCAGAGGCTAGACCCCTGAAAAAAACAATTCTGGAAAGGTTTTTGGCCAAAAGAGCGTTCACGCTCTGATGTAAAGGGCACCAAGCATTATAGCGCTCTGTGTGACATACCCAGGGAGCGCTGGTGTTCTGTTAACACAGCCACAGGGGCACCAAGCTTGAAAAGCTCCTAAAAATGTCAAAAAATCCAAAAATTGCAGTCTAATCTTGTCAATAAAACTAAGTGTGATGGGGTAGGGAGTCAATCAGCTCATGAAATCAATCAAAAAGGGGTGCACCAGGTCTGAAAACAATCAATGCGTAATACAAGGTCTATGAGGAGAAATCAAAACTAAAAAATTTCGATTTGAGACTCCCCAGTGGAGTCGCCAGTTTCTGTTGAAGGAAAATCTCCCTGCGAACAGGTAGATCTCCTCTTGAGAGCTAGACTCTTAAATCTTAAGACAGAAGATGCTTAATGTGGACACTGACTTCCTTTCAGATCTATACAAACTAATGCATGAGGAGGAAGGAGAAAAGAAGTACCTTTTACCGGTGTTTGTCCCTGCACACTCCGAGTTGAGCTCCAATCTTTCGCTCCTCGACAAGCCCTGTAGACAAACAATAGTACAATTGCTTCCTACTCTGTTGATATTGACTTGAAATAGATATATCTATCATAGACAAGTTCATGTGAGATTAAACACAAACTAGAAAGAAATAGGCCAAGCATGTCATATTAATGAGAACAATGACATAAGTAGTTTACAACCGTAGATGTGAATGCGACAGCTTCATCAAGTCCCCTTTGTCTAACCCTTGCTCAAAAGATCCATGACCCGGATGACAGTAGCTTCACTAATTACTCTCTTCCAGTTCATTGTGTATTTCCTATGAGATCATAGGTTTCATGCTTACAATTCTTTCTCCCTTTTCCACCATCATAGAGCCTGCTTATATAGGTTTAGAGGGGCTTAACCTCTTGAGGTATCTTTAGGGTAAGTTGAGGAATTCCCTCCTTAGATCAAGGATCTTCTCCTAAGATCATGGTTGAACCAGGAATTTGAATGCAACTGCCTTCCAAGATTGAAAGATCCTCCCCTTATTCTCCTCAACAGATCAACTGCTTCCCAGATTAGACAACGCTCCCTCAAAAGGGGCATCAGGGCGCTATAGCGCTCCCTAGTAGGCTCAAGTGGGGTACCAGTGCTCTAAGGATCTGTAGCGCTCCTTTAGAGGGGTAGTTTAGTGTTATAACGCTCCCCAGCACCTTATAGGGGAGTTCCAGCACTCCTAAGAGTGATGTAGGGGAGCACTCCCTTCTAAAACTTTAGTTTGAAAGCTCCTTTCAGGTGGAAAGAGATATCTGACTTCAGTTAACCATCCCTCTTACTCCAAATCAGGTGTTTGAGGTATTCTAAGTGTCTCCTTAGTGTCGTCATCTTGGAAGTATGCTTTGCTTGACATTTGCGACACTTATGAGCAACATACGACACTTGCGACACTTGTGAGCAACATGCGACACTTGTGACACTTGTCAAAGTGAGTATTTTTTATGTGTAACAACAAACAAATCAATAAGACAACCATAAAGAACATGTATCCCTTACCAAGAATCGATGACTTGTTCAATGAACTAAGGGGTGCTTCCATTTTCTCAAAGATTGACTTAAGGTCTGGATACCATCAAGTCTGAATCAAGGATCAAGACATCTACAAAACCTCCTTCAAGACAAGATATGGTCACTATTAATTTGTGGTGGTGCCATTTGGATTGACCAATGCCCTCACCACTTTTATGTGCTTGATGAATAATGTACTCAGCAAATTCCTAGATAGTTTTTTTTTTTGTTTTCATTGATGATATACTAACCTACTCCAAGAACATAGAGGAGCATGAAGAACATCTTAGATTAGTGCTTCAGGTACTAAGGTAGCATCATCTCTATGCTAAGCTTAGCAAGTGTGACTTTTTCCAGAAGCAAGTCCATTATTTAGGCCATGTTATTTATGAAGAAGGAGTGGCAGTATATCCTGACAAGATCAGATCTATCATTGAATGGCCTATCCCAAAGGATGTATCTGATATCATGTCCTTTATGGGATTAGAAGGATACTATAGAAACTTCATAAAAGGATTTTCCAAGATTGGTTGTCCAATCACTGCCCTTCAGAAAAAGGGGGTTAAATTCACTTGGACACCAAAATGTGAAGAAAGATTTTAGGAACTAAGATACCTTCTGACCCATGCACCCATGTTGAATATTGTAGACACTAATAATGACTTCCTCATCTGTACATATGCCTGTAAGGAAGGACTTGGAGGATTCCTTATGCAAGAAGGGCATGTAATTTGCTACGAATCCAGAAAATTAAATGAGCATGAAATCAATTATGTGACCCATGATCTAGAGTTGGCTGCCATAATGCATGCTTTAAAAATTTGGAGGCGTTGCCTCCTGGGTAGGAGGTTTGTACTTATGACAGACCACTGTGGGTTGAGGCACCTATTTGATCAACCAAAACTCTATGCTAGACAAGCTAGGTGGATGGATCTCCTAACTGAGTTTGATTTCGAAATCAAACACATCAAAGGAAAGGAAAATAGAGTGGTTGATTCCCTTAGCATAAGTGTGAAAAGGATTCACCTGGCAGCGGTAAGCACCTGTGAAACGGATGTCAGGGAAAGAGTTAGGAATGCATAAGAAACATATGCATTCTTCAAGACCATGACATCATACCTAAAGCAAGAGCCCATAGGGATAAAGTATGAAGGTTATCAGATGCTCAATGAAGGCTTGTTGACTTATAGAAACATATTGTATATCCCAATTTATGATGACTTGAATAGGTTCATAATGGATGAACTACACAAGAGACCATATACTGGTCATCCAGGTTATCATAAAATGATTACGTCCACTAGAAAACAATTCTATTGGATTGAATTGAAAAAGGACATAGCTGACTATCTAGCTAAGTGTCTAGAATTCCAGCAAGTTAAGGTAGAACACCGACACCCAGCAGGGTTGTTACAGCCTCTACCAATTCCAGAATGGAAATGGGAAACCATTTCCATGGATTTCATCACTGGATTACCAAAATCAGCCAAGAAGAATGACGCCATCATGGTAGTGGTGGAAAAATTAAGCAAATTTGCTCTCTTCGTTCCTGTCAAGTCAACTTGCAAGGCAATATATATTGCCAACATCTTCATGAAGGATATATTCAAACTTCATGGCATGCCTAGGGATATTATATCTAACAGAGACACATAATTTACTTCAATCTTTTTGAGGTATTTAATGGATGTTTTTGAGACTAAATTGTTGTTTAGCATAGCCTATCACCCCCAAACTGATGGACAGATAGAAAGAGTAAAACAAATATTAGAATATATGTTAAGGATTCATGTAATGAATCAACCTAAGAAGTGGGAAGACTACCTTCCATTGGTATAATTTTCCTACAACAACGGTTATCAAGAGTCATTGAAGATGATCCCTTTTGAATCCCTCTATGGTAGGTAGTGCAAGATTCCAATCAGCGGGACTAATCCAATGGATAGAATTACAATCAGACCCTACATGCTGAAAGAAATGGAACAACAAGTGTGTCAGATAAAGAAAAATCTGAAAATTTCTCGAGATAGACAGAAGAGTTACGCCAACAGAAAGAGAACTCCTAGATAGCTCAAGATAGGAGACCATGTCTATCTCAGAGTGAGGGCCAGGAAGAGTTCCCTAAGAATGGGAGCTTGTGCCAAACTGGCACTCTAGTATTGTGGACCCTTTGAAATCTTAGATAGAGTGGGACTTGTAGCCTATAGGCTAGCACTCCCTCCCACAATGAAGGCACATAATGTTTTCCATGTTTCGTTATTAAAATTATATGTACATGATTCTAATCATATAATTGACGAGTCTATGATTCAGGTGGAGTCGGAGAGAGAATTCCTGGTAGAACCTAAATGCATATTAGATAGGAAGGAAACCTCACTCATGAACCGAACCATTTCACAGGTCAAGGTGCAGTGGAAACACTTTGGCCTAAATGAGGCTACGTGGGAAATGGAGGATTCCATGAGACAAGCATATCAATTTTTGTTTACTTATGTACATACAAAGCACGTTGACAGATAGAATATCGAGGAATGATGTTCCTTTAAGTTGGAGGGGATTGTAACACCCCTGTTTCCCCCAGTTTGTAAATATAACTATATGGGCCAAGAGACTATGGAAAACTAAATATGTGTGAATGTTTGATTTGATGGACCTTTGTATAAAAGTTCAATGAATGTAAATTATGTTATTTACTAGAAAATGGATAAGTGTTGGATGTTTGTTGGAAAGGGATTTTTCCAAGAGAGACCACAAATTGTATGAAAGAGATGGTGAGGGGAACCTAGAATGGTTGAGATAAACCCAACCAAACTAGTACTTTGATGGATTTAATTTCTTGGGATCAGAACAACCTTCTGACCTAGGAATGAATTACAGTCAGGTTGGTAGGTGGGAATACCTCCTCAAGAGTTAATGAGGGGATGGGGTAGAGTGCCCATATGTAAGGATTCCAGACCTGACCATGGACTGGGAATTTAGGCTAGATGCAATATTTGTAAGGAAGGCAATAAAGGAAGGCATGGTGGGCAGAGGAAGACCTACGAAGAGTGCAGAGATGAGAGACTAAGCTCTCGGGTTCAAGGAAGAACAATGAAAAAGAGTGTGTTCTAATCACAGGAAATAGAGACTGAGTCAGGAGAAGGAGAGCAACCTTTGTCTCTATCTATGAGTGAGTCAGGAAAAGGAGAGTAACTTTCATCCCTATCTATGACTGAGCCGAGAGAAGGAGAGTAACCTTCATCCCTAACTTTCATTGAGCCAGAAGAAAATATTCAATATCAAAGTATTGTGGTCTAGCTCAGCGGTGGCCAGTGGTCAATTCATTAGGAGTAACTGAGCCTATGGTTGAGTGGAAACAGGCACCCCTTTCAGCAGTCACATCGCATCGTCTAGTTCTGATAAGTATTTTCATACCTTATGCATTGAAATGGGATAATGGATGAATGCATGTGTTTATCTATTTATAGATGGTTTATGTATTGAATGGTTATGTTATGTGTATGCACTTATTTCCTTGTGATCTCATGCTTTTGATGGATCATTTATATGCTTTAACTTAGCCCTCAAAGTGTCATGGGACGTAAACCTATAGGAAGGAAGAGATAGAAAGTATTGCATCTATCTGGCCTTGTTCATATGAAGAGGATATCTCCTTCAGAATCCTTGTTGTGCGACTGAGATATCATGTCCAAGTCCTTAATACTTTCATTATGAAGCTCGGGAAGGATAGCGAGAACTAAGTCTCGAAAGGGAAGATTCTTTCCTTTGGAAGACGAGTGGACAGGATCCATTCGGGAGGACCCATATGACCAACACTTAGGAAACTTAGGCTAAGCCTAAAGGAGCCAAATCCCTCTGACTTCAGAGCTTCGGAAGTCTGGGACTTCGGAGTATTTTCAACCCTAGTAGTTGCAAACCGGTCGAAGGTAACTGAGAGTTACAGTCACCTGTAAGGTTGACTGGAATTGGGTGGTTTCCTTAGTGGTTCGATGAACCTATCTTACCGACTAAACCGGGATCCAATTCTCCATCGCAAAGTAGCGCAAGCCACCGATAGACAATGTTCAGGAGTCCCCTCAGTCGTTGGATCTATGTCGAGACGACTTTGGCAAAGTGCCACTTCAAGAGAATGGATATTCTATGCCATCAAACTCCCCGAATGTTGAAGTTACGAAGGAAAGGAAAGCCATATATTTGGGGAGATCATTAGGAACCCCACCTACCATTCGATCATTCAAGAGGAGGGACCCGCACACTGTACTTCATAAAAGTCCTGCTTCGGGAGAGTCGAGTGGCATTAAATACAAAACCCTTGAAGGTCGGAGCCGTGAAGTGACTAGGACCGTATATCTAGGGATCCTTCGGGTTCCTTCCTAGACGTTGGATTTACGATGTAGTCAGCCCATCATTGACCGCTTCAGGAGGACAGGGGTGTTGTAATTTCAAAACCCCTGAAGACCGAATTCACGAAGTGATGAGGACCATCAATCCTCATATTCTTCAATATCCCTCTCACTCGTTGATATATAGGGGACGTGTGGCGCTAGATCCTTGAGTCTAAAGACTAGGCATTCCAGGGAATTTGAGGTGAAGTGTGTCGATAAGATTTGAAGCCCGAAGTGATGAGAGTCATCGATTCAAGGATGCTTTGGGACTTTTCCTAACCATCAGATCTAGGTTGCGGTCAGCCCAGCGTTGATCGACTTCGAGAGAAAGGAGGATTTTGCATCTCAAAACTCTTGAATATTGAATTCCCGAGGTAACAAGAGTCGTAGATCTATGGATCTACGTGGTCGGATCTCGATCATGGGATTTGAAGGATGTTAGAAGTGTTAGAAAAACGATACCATGGAGCAACAAAATAAAACAAATGTGGAAACAAAACACAGAAGATACACAATACAAGAGAGACACAGATTTACGTGGTTCACTTAATGTGGGCTACGTCAACCAGATAAATTGTCAGGTCCTTCCTTTATTATTATCCAGCAAATGAAGGGATACAACCTACAACAAAACCTGTTATAACTTCCTCTTATTTCTCTCACAGTATCCTCTCTCAGAATACAATATTTTCCATCAACCATAGCCGCAATACATTTCCCTCATAAAAGAGGGTTTCCTTCTAGGGAAAAAAACCCTAACATAATCTCTACCATTAGATCTGTGATCTTATAATGAATGGTCCAGATTTAGAATGAAATTACAATATACATTTACAAGGCAATTTTTCTTTCTGGGGATTTTCCCCCGAACCCCTGCTAGGGGCCCGCTTGCCCCTGGACCGCGCAGAGGGGGTACCCCCCCTCTGCACTCCCCCATGTGGAAGAGTGTACATACTTCTAGAGTGTAAATACTTCATGGGGTATAAACACAGCTGAAAGTAAAAGACGTCTGAATCAGGAAGATAATCAGGCTCCATAACCAATAATCTCCCACTTGGAGACTGATCTCAACAACTCCACCACTATTGTATATGCTGGACTTTGAACCTTATTGGACCTGGAAAATTTCTCATCTTCATCTTCATTCTTGAAGACCAACTGAAACTGAGCAGGAACTCAGTTTCTCCCTGGTTACTCCCTTTGTTAACATGTCCGCGCGATTCTGGCTAGTGTGTATCTTTTCCAAATTCAAATGTCCATCTTCCAAGGTGGATTGTATGAAGGGGTACCTCAACTGTATATTCTTAGTCTTCGAATGGAAGGATGAGTTCTTTACAAGGTGAATGGCACTCTAACTGTCACAGTACAACCTGTTGTTCTCCTGCTTCTTTCCCAATTCCTCCATAAACCTCTGTAACCAAATCATCTCTTTACTAGCCTCTGTAGCAGCAACATACTCTGCCTCTATTGTTGAAAGTGAAACAACCTTTTGCAGTTTCGAAATCCAACTTACTATTGTTCCACCTATAGTAAAAACATACCCTGTGGTGCTCCTCCTATTTCCTTTATCACCTGCCATATCTGAATCAATATATCCCTATAAAAAAGTGTCTGAACCTCCAAAACATAATGCATGAGTAGTAGTACCTCTCAAATACGTGAAAATCCACTTTACTGCCTCCCAATGTTCTTTACCTGGATTGTTCATATACCTGCTCACAACTCCCATTGCATGTGCAATATCTGGTCTTGTGCAAACCATTGCATACATCAAGCTGCCAACTGTTGATGAATAAGGGACCTTGG